>CAUYLG010075150.1:0-277800 GCA_963573385.1 Cacajao melanocephalus | reverse complement strand
TCCTGGGTTCAAGTGCTTCTCCTGCCTCAGCCTCCCAAGAAGTTGGGACTACAGACACCCGCCACCACACCTGGCTAATTTTTGTATTTTTTTTTTTTAGTAGAGACGAGTTTTCCCATATTGGCCAGGCTGGTCTTGAACTCCTCACCTGTGATCCACCCACCTCAGCCTCCCAAAGGGCTTGCCCTCCTGCCCTTTCTCCTGTCACAGGCATGAGCCACCATTCCCAGCCAAGAAAATATTTTTATAACTATCAAGTTATTCTCAAATTTTTTTTAACACACAGCCTTTGTCCTACTAAAACAAAATCAGGAGGCTAAGACATTCAGGACTTGCCTCTGTGCAAAGCTGGCACAGCTAAAATGTAAATAGGAAGCAAATAATCAACTTCTGGGTTATTGAAATCCATGGCAAAAATAGTCTTGAAAGCCAGGATTCTGGTTTGGAAGAACCCGTCTTTTGAAGACAGAATAGGTCTCTGAGTTCTACAAGCATGGTCTGGGGCATGGAATACAAAGCCTGAGGGATAGGGCATCAATTCCAGCCATGTGTGCCTTCTCCTTCTTCCTTTATATGTATCCCCATCACACAGGCTCAGCCCCTTCCACACCTTCGCTCCTTCTCTCCTGCCCTGCTGCAGGCTGAGCCCTCACCACCCAGGTGTGGACTATTGCAACAACTGCTTACCCAGCACCTTGGCTCTGTCTCATGCCTCCCCCATCCATCTTACACAGTCTACCACAGTGATCTTTCTAAAACCCTATCTCACATGCCTCCAATGCCTCCTCTTGGCCTGCTAAACAATTCAGATCCATTCAATAAATACTGAACACCCACTAGATGCTAGGCATTGCACTAGACTGGTGTCAACCAACAACAACCCCTAGGCCCAATCAGGCCCACCACCTGTTTTTATAAATAAAGTTTTATTTCCAGGCCTGGTGGCTCATGCCTGTAATCCCAGCACTTCTGGAGGGTGAGGTGGGAGGATCACTTGAGCCCAGGAGTTCAAGACCAGCCTGGGCAACATAGTGAGACTTCACCTCAAAAAATAAAATAATAATAATTAAAAAGTGAGGTGAGAGGAGTGTTTGAGCCCAGGAGGCTGAAGCTGCAATGAGCCGTGATGGCAGCACTGCACTCCTGCCTGGGTGACAGTGCAAGACGCTGCCTCAGACCTAAATAAATACATAAATAAAGTTTTATTGGAACCCAGTTACGCCTGTTCATTTGCATATTTATTTACATATCATTGTTGATGGAGGTTTCCACACCAAGAGGGCATAAATAGTTGTGACAAAGGCAGTACAGTCCAAAAGTCTCATATATTTACTACCAAGCCCTTCGTAGAAAAAGTTCACTAACTCACATGCTAGAACCCAGGGCTACATAGCGTGGTTCCCTGCTGTCACAGAGCTTCTGGAACAAGGCCTTCCAACCTCTAACCTTGCCTTCTGCCCTTTCTCCTGTCCCTCTCCACGAGTCCTCTGAGAGTCCATTGGTTCCTAGATTTTTGGAATTTATAAATCAGTAAAAATATTGTTTTCAATCACAGAGGATGTACATAGGGTTATCAGGTGAGTACATTTCAAAAACCAGCTAATATCACCATTGTTTTATAGGGAGAAATAATCAACATTAAAAAGTTGCAAAAACATTCTTTATCTAAATCTAAAGAACATTTCCTTAAGTTACATTAGGTTTATATTCTCCTGGCTGTCTTTTTCCATTTTTGCTGTGAATGATAGCATTCTTCAGTCACCACAGGTCTGCAGTCAGGCATACAGGAATCTTTGATCTAGTCTAGGCTTCTGATTTACTTTGTACTACTCAGTTTTTCTACGGATCTTCCCATGAGATTCGACATCCAGAAAGCTCTTCCTCCTTCTTTTCCTGCTCACTGTGCAGGGCCCAGCTGGTCAGCAGCAGGAGTACAGGGTTCCTCCAGCAGCACCCTACATGCAGGCTGTTCAGAGGCACATCCCGGCTGTCAGCAGCAGGGTTGAGTGATGCGACTGCAGGTGTCTCTGTCAGCCGCAGAGCAGGGTGACAGGATGGCCCAGAAGGCTGCCTGGCATGTGGCCCTTCCTCTGGCACAGGCAGGTGAACCCGCTGACACAGTCACGTTGACAGCTCTGTAGCACAGATTCTTACCCGAATACCAGATCCATGAGCACTGGCTCCTGTCAAGTCTCTCACATGACCCGGAGGCCGCAAGGGCCTGGGCAGCTGCGGCCAGCTCCCAATCAGCAGACAGTGTCGACAGGCACTGAGCGAGGTCGCCCTTACTGCCAGGCAGCCCCAGGATACTGGGTACTCACTACTCACATGAAGCCTCTGGAATCCCCTCCTACAGTCTCGAGACCTGCGGGAAATAAATCATGGCTCCACTGAGAAGGTAATCCCAGCAAGGCCTGGCCCCGTTTTCTGCCTGCCTTTCATTTGGGGACACGCATTTTCCAAAAGCGCCTGCTTACTCAACACCATCTCCTCCCCTGCTGCGTGTTGGGGGAGGGGAATGTGCTTATGGCCACTTGTAAAATCCTCCACTGTGGGTGAGAGATGACATTAAACACCCTTTTTTAAATTTTTTATTTTTCACAAGTGGAGCAGGGGCTGCATTTTTCTAACAGTTTTCCATAACAGAAGTTGAGAATTTCATTGTCCTTCCAAGCTGGTCTATAGCAAAGTTGTTTCACTTCTCAATTGTTCCCATTTAACCCATTAGTGTGACATGGGCTATCGTGGGGGTGGGAGTTAAGCTTCCAGTGGAAAACTAGAGACCCTGAATCAAAACTGGAAGGAAGTTTCAAGATCACCTGGCTCAAACAGCTCACACTTCTGAGGGAAACTGAGTCAAGGAGAGGCAAGAGCTCGACTCCACTGGTAGAACTGAAACCAGGAGTAAGATCTCCTTGGTTAATCCAAACCTCTTTCAACTACAGCCTGAAAAGTCCAGCATATCATTTCCTAAAATCCAGAATGAAGGTGATTTTCCTTCTAGAAAAAGAGGGTGTAGGTACTAGCTCAGCTTAAGATGTGGTGAGGAAGCGGGGACTGTGGTGAAGAG
The DNA here is from genome assembly GCA_963573385.1 of Cacajao melanocephalus. Lineage (NCBI taxonomy): Eukaryota > Metazoa > Chordata > Mammalia > Primates > Pitheciidae > Cacajao > Cacajao melanocephalus. The sequence goes on along the minus strand of CAUYLG010075150.1, from coordinate 274,730 downwards.
GGAGGACGTGGAATCCAGCAGACAGTTAAACGAAATACCCTTCACTCCTCACAGTAACGCTTCCATTCAAGGCTGAAAAAATAGAACCCCCAAATTTTAAGTAATGGATCCATAAAAATTTGTTCCCGAAACACCATCACATTCGGCCCAGATGGGGAAACCAAGGCTCAGAGAAGGGACAGGAGCTGAGTGAAGGTCACACACAGTCTGGTGAAGGGTGGGATTAGGGGCTAGGCCTTAGGAACCTGAGCCAGCTCTCTCCCTGGCACTGGGTCAGACCGTCAGCAATCCCTGTCCTGAGGCTGATGGCCAGCCTTCAACTTGGGACCTCATCTCAGCTTTCCCCACTGAGAGTCAGCTGTTCTTTCAGGCCATTTGGTGCCAGGCTGATATTGCATTCCTCTCCTTGGCCCCAGAGCCAGGGACATGCTCACTGCTTGGACTGGTAAGGGGACCCTTCCTGCCGCCTGAGCCATCCTTCGCAAAATAATTTCTGTGTAGTAACTCAGAGGACAGCTGGTTTGGCGGCTGGCAGGTGAGGCTCTGAGTCAGGCCTGGCTAGTTGGTGAGGATCACCTGCCTTCCAGGAGGCTTGGGTTTTACTGTTGTCTTGCCACGTGCCGTAGAAGGACATGCTGAACTCTCCCCATGACTTGAGGGCAGGGCTCAGGCTGCCTGAGAAAGGCAGGGAGAGAACCTGAGAGCAATTCAGGCAGTGTCCTTTCCTGGGGGTGTCATCAGGGCATGTAGCTTGGAGGCAGCAGTGCCAGCTCCTGTCCTCAGGCAAACGAGAACAGGCAGTCTTGGCCTAAGAACTCCCAGTTCCAGACCCACTTCCAGCAGATGCTGGCTAGTGAGGCCTGTCTAGAAAACCAGCAGACCAACTCAGCACCAGGCGGATACGTCGGAGATGCTCTTCCCCACAGAAAGAGTCAAGGCATCAGAAAGTAACACCCTGCCATGGCCCAGATCCCCCAGCTTCAGGGGGCTGAAGGACACCAAAGATCTTCTCACCCACACTCCTCATGACACAGGAGAGAAAATGGAGACACCGAGTGGAAAGCACTTGCCCAAGGTCTCACAGCAAGTTAGAGCAGGGCTGAAATCCAGTCCCGCTGTCTGATCCAGTTCTTACCCCACACAATGCTTTCAAAGCGTAGAGTGACACACCTCACTCAGAAGCCCAAAGTGCCATGAGGAGGACATCTCTAGGAGCCTCCAGGTGCCCCTAGCAGGATGGGTAATAAGAGCAGCTGCCTTTTTTTTTTGTTTTTTTTTTTGAGGCAGAGTCTCATTCTGTCCCCCCAGCTGGAGGGCAGTGGCGCAATCTCAGCTCACTGCAACTTCCACCTCCCTGGTTCAAGCTATTCTCATGCCTCAGACTCCCAAGCAGCTGGGATTACAGGCATGCGTCACCACACTCAGCTAATTTTTTTTTTGTTTTTTGGATTTTTACAAATACAAACATGGGTTTTCACTATGTTGGCCAAGTTGCTCGCAAACTCCTGACCTCAAGTGATCTGCCTGGCTTGGCCTCCAAAAGTGCTTGGATTTCAGGTGCGAGCCACCGCGCCTGGCCTAGAGCAGCTGCCCCCTACAGAGCCACATTACACAGAGCACTTATGCATCACCTTTTACAATACTTTCAGTAATCCTATAAGGTAGTGCAATTATTATCATCAACTTACATGAAAATAAGCCCAAAGGCCCTATTGGAGCCTCACTAGCCATTCCTTGTTCTTGTTTTCCCCTTATTCTTTCAAGACCAACCAAGAGGCTGGCAAAGCTGGCCATTTTTAGAAGACCCTTAGAGCAGTAGGTGAAAGGGCTACAAACAGAATTCCAGGTAACCAAAGTCTAGAGGACCAGGCTATGGACTCTGCAAACCACCATGTCCAACCATGTAAGGGGAACGGTCTGCAAATGTCCAACACTCTCCCCACAAGTGGCTCAGGGCCAGGTGGGCTAATCTGAACCGGAGCCTCCCAGGAAGCATGCACCAGAGAGAAGCAGACCCACGGTAACCCTGCCCCTCAATTTCTGTTCCATCTCACTGCTGTCTCCTCCTGCTCCTTCTGCCCCTCCACCTCCTCCTGACAGCCAGTTATGCATCCATTCAAAGAAGCCACAATCAGAGCCCTCTGCAGTCCTTCTCCCTGTAAGCCTGGTGATGCCTTGTGAGGTGTGTGCCTCCCTGTCACTCAGCCCCAACTGATGGACTAATGGGAGCACATCTGAAGGAGGTGACCCAGTAGGGAGGGGCCTGAACTTCAAGTCCCTGGAAAAGCAGCTGAGAAGCTTGAAAACACTGGGGTCATTCAGCATGAGAAGAAACTCAGAGGAATGCTGTCAATGTCGCCACATCCCTGGAGGGTTGTCAGGAGTGGAGAGAGCAGATTTACCTTGTAGGGCTCCAGAGGACAGAGGTAGGAAGCGGCAGGGTAGACATGAGGGGCAGATTTCAAATCAGAATAAGGAAAGCTCCTTCTTCTGCAGAAGTATCCCAGCATAGCCCAGATACGTCAGACCAAATGGTAAGTACATTACGTCCCGAGTCAGGAAGCTCAGATTGGAGCCCCAACTCCTACCTGTGCCACATTGAGCAAGTTACTCAGTGTTTGTCATCCTGCAGTGGATAGAGTGATGTGTTTCTCACAGATTCACTTGGAACTCCTTATAGCACCTCCAGAGGCAAACCTGAAATTCTCCAAAAGGAAAGAGGCAAAGAGCTCAGCTCCCACTTATCCCAGTTTCAATCTTACCCATGTACAGAGATCATGATCCCCGCCAGGGCTGTCACAGACAGAGCTTACAAGGGCAGTGGGCACAGAGAAGAGTCCTGGTCAGGAGCCAGACTAGCCTTGGTTCAAGTACCAGCTCTATCTCTTACCGTTTTCATCTTTGGCAAGACACCCAGCCTCTCTGAGTCTCAGTTTTCCTATCTGTAAAATGAAGCTGTAAGCCAAACCCCCTCATAGGTTGTGACAAGGATCAAACGAGGGAGAAGAACAAGCACCTTGGAGGCCATAAGCACTTTTACCTTATCCTTATGGCAAGGATATGCTGAGGATTTCCAACTATAATTATTTTTACCCCAGGAAGAACATGAGTAACACAATTGCATTCCATAACAAAGGTCTCTTCAACAAACATTCACTGGACACTTACTGTGAGCCAAAAACTGTGCCAGATTCTAGAGGTGCAAGCATACATAAGACAAAATTCAGTGTCCTCTGAGACTAACTGGAAAGATAGCAAGTAAAGTATTCACTAAAGCAGAATGTGGTACACAGAAGTGTGTACAAGTTACAGTAAAAGCCCAGAGGAGAGTGACTAGCTCTGAAAGAGGCAAGGTTGGGAGCATCAAAGGAGGCAGCATTTGAAAAGAGTCTGTAAGAATGAAGAGGAACATTTACAAACCTAATAATAGAACATCGAAATACATGAGCCCAAAATGGACAAAGTGGAAGAGAGAAATAGACAGTTTCTGCAATACCAGTTGGAGACTTCAATATCCCACTCTCAGTAATGGATGGAACAACCAGAGATAAAACAGATAAGGAACTAAAGGGCTTGAATAACCCAGGAAAACAACTAGATCTAACAGACACACGCAGAACCCTCCACTCAACAACAGAATACACATTCTTCTTATGTGCACAAGGGACATTCTCTCGTATAGACCATATGTTAGGCCACAAATTAAGTCACAATAGCAAACAGAGATGGAATCAAACTGAGTGTTCATCGATGGATGGATGGATAAGTGAAATGCGGTATTTACATATAATGGAATATATTAAGCTTTCAAAAAGAAAGAAGTTCCGACACATGCAACAGCATGGATGAACCTCTAAGACTTGCTAAGTGAAAAAGTCACAAAAAGACAAATACTGTAAGATTCCACTCATACAAGTAACTTAAGGTAGTCAAATTCAGAGAGACTGAAAGTAGAATGGTAGTTGCCAAGGGGTGGGAAGTATTGGAGTGCCGGGGGGTTAGTGGGTAGGGAGCTTTAGTTTAAGTCCTGTGGATGGATAGTGGTGACGGTTGCCTTTAACGATGTGAATGTACGTAATGCCACTGAACTGAACACTCAAAAATGATTCAAATGTTAAATTTGATGTTATGTAAATTTTATCACGATTTTTTAAAATAAATACTTTTTTTTAAAGAAAAGAATAAAGAAGGAGTGTTCCAAGCAGTCCAGATTGGTAACAAAAATCTAGACAAGAGAAACAGCTTGTGCAAAAGCACAGAGATACAAAAGTGACTGGTGTTCTTTGGAAGCAACAAAGGCATCCCCATTGTGTAAGACACACAGGGTGGCCACAGCAGGCTGGAACAGTTCCCCAAACGCCCTGCTAGGGAGCTTGGATGCCACTCTGTGGGCTCTGGGGGAATGGCATGGCCACAGCTGTGCCTTAGAACAATCAAACTAGGAGGAAAATGGCGAATGGGTGAGTGGCACCAGGAGACATGCAGAGCATAATACCACTTCTAGACAGACTCCAAGAGGAAAAGCACCTTCCACACGGCCCGGCCAACCAGCCCTGTGGTCACCCCTTGTGGTCACCGTCCCAGCACTGCAGTGAGTGACTCAGCTACTTGCCCCATGGGGTGATCCACTGAAGGCAGGAGGGATTCCCCTGGAAACTTTGATTCTGCTGAGAGAGAGAAAGTTCCCTTGGTTCTTAACCCTTCCGCCTGCCTTCCAGGGTCCAAGTTTTCTTCCTCTTAAGAGTAGAGGGAGCACTAAAAGGGGCTTTGCAAACTATGGATGGAAGGAAGAAAATGAAAGCAAATCCTTCCCTACCTAACCTCAGGGTTTAAAAAAACCTACCGAATAAATACACATCTTTGAGTAAAATTAGCTGCCTCTTAGCTAAAACTGGTGTGCTATTCTACTCAAAGCACCACTTGGTTTTTCCAGAGGAAGCAAGCCAAGTACAAAAATATGTATCCTCAAGAAGAATTTGTTGAAAATTAGATTGTCAAAAGTCAATTTGCCAGAAATGTCAATTTGCCAAATGATTCACTGCATCACTGAGCATGTCTTTAACTTGACGTTATAGTTTCACCACCATGAAAGCAAAATCACTCATGTCCTAGGTAAGCAGGCTAGCCACGAGATAATGCAGTCCTGCCATCATCACCCATTGCCTTCCAGAACTGCCGTGGAGGTTGTCTACATTACAGCCAATATCTTTAATCCAGGTTAGAGACTGACAAACTTTTTTTTTCTTTTTTCTTTCTTTTTTTTTTTTTTTGAGATGGAGTCTTGCTCTATTGTCCAGGCTGAAGTGCAGTGGCACAATCTTGGCTCACTGCAAACTCTGCCTCCTGGGTTCAAGTAAATCTCCTGCCTCAGCCTCCTGAGTAGTTGGGATTACAGGTGCCTGCCACCACACCCAGCTAACTTTCATATTTTTAGTAGAGACAGGGTTTCACTATGTTGGCCAGGCAGGTCTTGAACTCCCGACCTGAAGTGATCCACCCACCTCGGCCTCCCAAAGTGCTGGGATTACAGGTGTGAGCCACCTGCCCAGCCAACAAACTTTTTAAAATAAAGGATCAGATAGTAAATGCTTTAAGCTTTTCAGATCATACTGCCTCCGCCACAACTCCTCAACTCTCAACACTGGCACTGTAGCAGGAAAACAGTCCTACACAATGTGAACATGAATGAATATGGCTGGGCTCCAGTAAAACTTTACTTACAAAAACAGACAGTGGCTGCCATTTGGTTCACAGGCCATAGTTTGTCAACCCCTGATTTACACTAACACATTTGCCAATACTAATTTGAGAAGAAATAGAAGACCCAATTAAGGTTATAACTGAAGAAGAACTTGAATTAATTGTTTTAAATTTTTCCCACAGAGAAATTATAGGCCCCAGATGGTTTTTACAGGTGGATCCTCTAAACTTTCATAGAACAGATAATTCTAATTATATATAAATTTTTCTATGCAATAAATAAAAATGAAATTCTTCCATTTGTTTTGTAAAGCTAACATAGTGTCAATAACACCACCAGACAAGGATGATATGAGGGGAAGATATACAAACCCCCCACCTCAAAAACATACACAAACACAAACATTTTAAAATGATACATAGAAAAAAATCAGCCAGAAAACAGACATAGTTAAGCAGTGTATAAAAAGAAATACACCATGATTAAGGAAAAGAGACAATATCATCCTTTACCTTTTCTTTTCCTTAAAAAATGGGATGCTTTAACACTAGGAATCTATCGATGTAACTAACTAAATTAAGAAATTAAAGGGAGAAAATTACATAGTCAATCAATAGATGCAGAAAAAGAAACTTAATGAAGTCAGTCATAAATGGATATTGGTAAACAGTTTTTGCAATATATTTGGCAAACTAGTAATAGCAGGTAACCTTCTTAACCTGATAAGAAGGTATCTGACAAAAAACCTACCACAAGTATCATATCTAAAAATACAAATATTATGATCTCTTTAAAAATCAAGAATAAGGAAATAACACTGAATTCAACTCCTATTCAACATTATACTAGAAATAGAAATAAGAACCCTAGGGATAGAAAGTGAAAAACAAGACTACCATTATTTCTAAACAATGTTATCTTCAAAGAAAATCCAAGATAATATATACAGCATTTAGAACTAAAAAGAGTAATATCATGTCACCGTAGTAATATTATACAAAAAATAGTATGTAGCAGGAAAAATGAATAACTATATCTGCATTATTATTATGGTCAATATTAATGTAGTTAAACCTCAGTGTTAGGTAAAACAAAAAGCAACTGAAATGCTTATGAAATTTCTTTTAAGACACAGCACAATACCATATATTTGTGTTTAGTCTTGTAAAAACACATAAAATAATTGGGACATAAAAGTTGCTTTCTAACTTGAGAATTACTTCTGGAAAGAGAAAGAGGGGACTGGAGATGCATTTGGGCTTCAACTTTATTTGTAGTTTTACTTTGTTTCCAAAAGGATCTAAGACGAGTGTTAACATTTCTTCAATCCGGTGGTGGGTATATTTGTGCATATGACATTATTCTTCTTAATTTTCTGTAAGCTTGAAATCTCTCCTAACTAAAACCATTTTAATAGAAAAGAAAAGGAGCCATGATCAAAACTGTCAGGTCTTTGAGTAGGTTCTGGCTGCACCTGTGAGTACAGGAAAACACAGTGAGGTCACCCTGCCCACACTAGGGTGACACAAGGCTCTAGACCCTGAATTATTGAGATCACTGTGGCTTCCTGCTCTGCCACCGCACTCAGAGCTACCCTACTCTGCAGGTTCCTTGGAAGGACAAGCTTCTCATGGGGCAGTGGACACTGTTAGAAATGAAGTCAGTCCATTTCACAGACCCTTTCCATGAGCAGTGGTCACTGTTAGAAATGAAGGCGGCCATTCCATAGACCCTTTCCATGGGCAGGGATCACTATTGGAAATGAAGGCAGTCACTCCATAGGCCCCTTCCATGGGCAGGGATCACTATTGGAAATGAAGGCAGTCATTCCATAGACCCCTTTCCACAGGCAGGGCTCACTGTTAGACATGAATGCAATCCATTCCATGCATGACCCCATCTTATGAACATGATCTTCCATTTCCCATTTGGTATCATCTGAAGCTCAGTTTAAAATTATCTTCCATAAAACTGGCATTGTAAGAAATTTAAGACAAACAGATTTGTTTATCCTTGGGCTGAACTGTAGGCACATATAATCAAGGGGCATTGTCCTCTTAATCCCTTCATTTGAAGGCCAAGAAGAGTCTTATCTTTAGGAGAAAATTATGTTCCCCTCTGACTTCTACTACGGCTCAAGCCTTCAAACTTTCAACTACCTTTACTAAAGTATTATGAATTTGAGGCTGAGGCAGTAAAAGTACACAATGAGGTCAGCACTCATTTTTGTACCCCAAAGTAAGAACATGCTCAAAGAATCATGGGAACATGCCAAAAAGTCACAGGAGCTAGCATAAAGGGGTTTCCAGTGATCATCAAAACCCATGGAATAAATCAGGCTCCATGAGACTCTAGTCACATAAATTAATAGATGAAAACATAAATAAGTATAGGAGAGAGAAAGTCCTCTTTTGTAAGACAATGATGACTACTGAACGTTGAAAGAATGAAGAAACAAATACCACAGGATTGGAATATGAAGGAAAAGAGCTGTGAAAGCGTGAAAGGCAGAGAGTAATGGGACCCAGGGTGCATTCTGATTGAAAAACAAATATATATCCCTGCTCACAGAAGAGCCTACTTTCCCAACTCTGCCTCTTCTTGCCACCTCCTGGAAAGTGCATTTTCTTATTGACTCCTCTGAGATTCAAAAGGCTCCTCTCTCTTCATGATATTTTCACTTGCCCCCAAATACCCAAAGAGTTGTACCAGTGCACCCCAATGTAAACAAAAAACCAGGCAACATGGAAATGTGGGATTCATATTTACCTAGACTGAGAAATGGAAACTGACTTTGTGCCTTGAAAAGCCCACATTCTTTATGCTCCGATTATCTCAACTGTACAACTGGGATTAAAATTATTTCTCTACTTCAATGAATGGTGATCCAATTATTCACCATGTGAGAAGGTGCCTATAAACCACAATACCAGCAGACACTGAAGGTATTATAGAATTCACAGAGTTTCTTAAGAAAGGGCTGGGGAAAGATAGTATGGTCCACCTGCCCGACAGGCAAAGCTCAAAATCATTATTCTTGACATTTGAATAATACACTGAACCCTTTTGAAAATAGAAGTCAGACAGCAAGCACTGACTTAAATTACTTTTATTATAATGCTTCTTATATATGAAAAAACATAGAGCTAGGTTTTGACTTCTTGTGCTGTGAGAGCATCTTTTAAAGAAGAATGTGAATAATGGCATGTAAGACCCTCTGGATTGAGAGCCTGAGATAAAGAGTGGAAGTGGAAGAGCAGTCTCTTGAAAGGGAATGTCCAACGTCTTTCTCTTTTTCCTTTTTCCCACAGAGACCACAAAGAATTTAACTAGCTGTGTTCAGATCAACATGATGTTAAAAAAAAAAAAATTTTGTGATTTTTGAAAAAAATCAATTGTGTGCTCGCTTCTTCAAAAAGAATACTATACCAGGGCAGAAGATACTGCTATAAATATTTATGATTGACATATGTAAATATTTACAGCATTAATTTTTTGTGGACACGGGGTAGGGTAGGGTGGGGGTCCTGGCATCCAGGGGAGGAGTAGAGTTTTTGTTGTTTCTATCCTGTAAAGACTGTCTGATGGCTACAAGTGTCTATGAAAGGCCAAACTGTATTGATTGCATTTAAAAGCTCTCTCTCCAGAGTGAGCTATGCCACACTGCAGTATATTTATACAAGGGAATATTCTATAGCTATTAAAATGAACAAAACATAACTACATGGTACAACAGGGGTGAATCTCACAAACAGCAAAAAATATAAGTCATGAAGAAGACATACGGTGTGATTTCATTCAAATAAAATTCACAAACAGGTAAGTCCACTCTAGCATACTGGGCTGCATACATAAGTCATAAAACCAAAAAGAAAAGCAAGAAAATGATTCTCACCAAAGGGAGGCTGGTGATGACCTGAAGAGGGAACACTGGGAGGTTAGGGGTGCTTGCAAATCTCCCTTTCCTGGCCTGAGTGGTGGTTACACAGGGATTTCCTTAATTATAACTTAATTTGTGTAATTACAATGCATTAAGATATATCTTTTAAAAACTTTTCATATAGATCACATTACTCAAACAGGGAGGAAAGCGGAAGCAAATATGACAATATTAACTAATCTCAATATGTGAATTAATATCTGAATTAATTCAATTAATGAATTATTTGAATGTTGAATATTTCAAGTTCTGCTAGGGCTGTATCATTGTTATACTGCTATAGAAAAAAAAACAAGCAAAAATATGGATATGTTATATACAGAATTTTATATTCCATTTGTACAAAATTCCAGAAAATTCCAGAAAATGCAAACTAACCTAGAGTGGCAGAAAGCAGATCAGTGCGTGCTGGGGATGGGGGAGGGGGTGGACTTTCAAAGGAGCCCAGGGAAACTGTTGGGGGTGATAGATATGTTGATTATAATGATGGTTTTGTAGTGTATACTTTCATTAAAATGTATCGATTTATACACTTTAAAATATGTGCAGTTTATTGTATGTCAGTTATACATCAATAAAGCAGTTTTTAAAAAGTCCCCTGTGCCTTTTCATATATTTCACACAGTCTTCAGTATGCGTATATTGCTTTGAAAATAAGGAAGATATTTTTAAATGGTCAGAGAAACCTAAGTACCTTGAAGCTGTCTACCAGAGGGTTGTACATATGCTTGTGGTCAGTCGTGGATTTCAATTATGTCAATATATTTCTGTTCTGCTTTTGACAGAAAAAAGACCTCCATGCTCCTCCCTTCTCTCTTTTCTCCTCTCTAACCTCTCTCTTCTCCCCTCTTCTCTCTGTCCGTCTCTCCATCCCTCCCTTCCTTCTTCCCTTGCTCCCTTCCCCTTCTCTCTCCTTCTCACCTTCTTCTCACTCAATTTCCTCTCTCTCCCTTTCTCCTCCCACCCTTTCTCATCAGTCTATTTCCTTTCTCTTTCTCTGCCTGTCCTCTTCCTCCTCCTCTCTCCTTCTCCCTCTCTCCTCTCTCTCCTCCCACTCTTTCTTATCAATTTCCTCTCTCTGTGTCTTTCTCTTTCTCTGTCTCTCAAGTCTTCCCCCTCCTCTCTCTCTCTCCCTCTCTCCTTTTCTCTTTGGTTCTCACTCTGGCTCCCTATCAGAAAACACTTTTCTTCAACTGAGCAGGCAGCTTTGGGAGACATGACAACACTCATAATAATGACAAACGATCATTTCTGTCATTGAATAGCATTTTATAGTTCACAACATGATTTCTCATATCTGTCTTCTGATTCTCACAACAATCCTTGGGTATAGATAGTAACAGGAAAATAAAAGGCAACTGTAACCGCTTCTGCCTTCTAATGAGGGTGGCGAATTTCACAACAGTGGGAAAGTAAATTTCTTTGCTGCCCCTTCCACTTTCAGAGACTGTTAGTGAAGACAGCAGATGAAGGACAGAGACATTTCTTCTGCTCCAGCTCCCCACCCTTCAGCAATGACATGGCCTCTTAGTTTTAATTTAAAAATGTGTCGTTAGCAATGCAAAGATACATCCAGAGCTGAATTGGGGATTGTGGCAAACACTGCTATTTGCCGATCCAAAATTTACTCTTCAAGGTCCTGACTTTGGTGAGCAGAAATGTGTCCCCACTGAAAAAGTCGATTTCTTATCCTCCCTTCTAGATAAGAGTGGTCATGTGACTACCTTCAGGCTAATGGAATGAAGAAGCTGTTGTGTAGGACTGGAAATGCTCCCTGAAAAAGTGACTGATTCTGTTGGCAGGTCCCTTGTTGCCCTTCCTTCTTCCTCTACCTGAAATATGGATGTAATAACCGGTGCTGCAGCAGCCACTCTGCAGGCATGAGGTGGCCTTGACTGAGGACAGTGAGCTTGTGCTGGTACAGCAACACAGAAAAGCAAGAGGAGATAAGGACGTTAATGAGATGGTAGCATTACCATGCCAGCCCTAGAGTGCTGCTATGGTCTGAATGTGTCCCCTCATCTCAAATTCAGGTGTTGTCAATGTAATATATTAAGTAGTGTGGCTTTTTAGAGGTGGTTAGGTTATAAGCGCTTCTTCTGGTTAGCAGAATTAAGGTCCTTTTAAAAGAGCCTTCACAGAGCAGGATTCGGCTAGCTTGCCCTTCACCTCTCCTGCCATGTAAGCATGCAGCATCCTGCCCTTATAGTAGATGCAGTCTTACTAGACAATGGAGCCAAACCTGCCAGTGCCTTGATCTTGGGCTTCACCACCTCCAGAACTACAAGAAATGCATTTCCATTGTTTATATATGACCAGTCTGTGGTATTCTATCACAGCAGCACAAAATGGACAAGTCACATGCCTACTTTTAAGACTTCTTTTAACTGAGAGAAAAACCTGAGACTTCATTTAAGGCATTATTTTATAAGTCTCTGTTGGGGCACACCTCTGAGTCCATGGATCTCAGCACTGAGTTAGCATTGGGATGATAAGAGGAAGTCAGTTCATTTTACAAATGAGGAAACTGAGGGCCAGAGAGGTGAAGGGACAGCTGGATTGAAAGTCAGCTCTTCCAATGTTAAAGTTTGTTTTTTATAATGCTTTAGTTACACCTGGACTCAAGAGGAACCGGAAGAGAGGAAAGAAAACAGCCACCTAAACAACCAGATGGGCCATGTGGGTCCTGGGGCCAGTGACAACAGGTGCCACCACCAATTCCCTTGTCACAAGCACGTTTACATGTAGATGTTGCCTCCCTCTCGTTGAGGTGTGTATATGAAAGCCAGGTACATATAGGTATTTTAAGGGCTTCTTAGTGTGGTAGCAAGAGCACATTTAAAGTGTAAAAATCTGGATTTGAATCCCAGTTCTGCCTTTACTACCTGCATGATCTTGGGCAAATTCCTTCCCCTCTCTGGGCCTCAGTTTTTTCATTACCACCAGGAAGGAATTGGCCAAATTAAGTTCTAAGGTCCAATCCTGCTCTAACCTTCCAGAAGCTTATATAAAATATATCATTAAAGTAAGATAACACCTATTAAGCACTGAAGTTCGGCATGGTGGCTCACGCCTATAATCCCAGCTATTTGGGAAGCTGAGACATGAGAATTGCTTGAACTAGGGAGGCGGAGGTTGCAGTGAATCAAGATCATGCCACTGCACTCCAGCCTGGAGTAACAGAGTGAGATTCTGTCTCAAAGAAAAAAAAAAATCTATTAAGCACTGAGAATAAACTCAGCTTTTTATAAATAGATGTGGCATAACAATGAGAAGCCATTATTTCACAAATTACAGTTCTGAGGGGAACAGTACAGATTCATAACTAGATGAGCCATGCATGCACTTGCTTATTCTCATATTATCCTTAAATCACTCCATTACTATTGATAAATATGACAGCACATTTCTAGATCTTCACACCTAGGTACCTCAGTAGCTGCTTTAAACCTGGAAAATCATTTCCTTTAAGTGAAAAATAAATAGACATAATGAGAATGTCAAATACGTTCTGGTACTGGCCCAATAGCACAAGAGCATGTGACATGAAGCTATTATCGTAACATCAGCAGGGCCCTGGGAGGATTTTATTAGACATATCAGATAGTTTATTAAACACCCCAGAGCCTTCTCATCATAAATGCAGCCAAGCAGACCCAGAGTGATGGGGAGGAAGCCCCTTGTGAGCTCTAATCTCTTTATTATGGTATTTAATAAGTATGAATAAGCAGGGATGGATGGTATCATTTACAAGTCCTTGTGAACCCAGGAAAAAGGTGATTTCAAAGGTTCCTTTCGGGTCATTGAGTCCTTGTCTATAAAATATGCCTGGATTATCCGGGTTCCTCTTCATCCGCAGTACCTCATCTTTAGCTGCACTAGACTCCCAAGAACCGGGCAAAGGGAGACTCTGGAGTCTGGAACGTTCACCTGCAAGTACATCACTGAGTTAGCTACAAAAGCATTCTCCAAATGATTGTTCTATCTTGTTCCCTAGCAGCCTACATTACTGTAGCTGAACAGGGAATAGGGAAAGGCTTCCTGTTCTCTCCAACTGGAAAGCAGTTTAAATACATCACACCTGTGCACAAAGCTCCTCCTTGGCATCTACAGAGTGGCCCAAAGAAGACAGGGATTCCCCAAGAGCTGTGAGCTCCCCATCACAGGAGGTCTCCTAGCAAAGTCAAAGGCTGAATAGAGGATTTCATAGTCCAACTGGGAGTGGGGAGGGCAGGTTGGCCTAAGGGACTGCCGTTTCCTTTTCAGTCCTAAAAGCTGAAGATTCTATGACTGATAAAGGATCAAATGCTACTCAGTATTAATAATATTTGTTATTTAAGGCATATGTGCCAGGAAACTGTGCTGAATACTTTCAATTCTTTCATCTAACCCTCACATAAAATAAAAGTCAGCCCCGTATCCCTTTTATATGGTTCTACATCTGATTCTCAACAGACCAGGGAACTGAGGCTCAGAGGCAGCTGAGCCATGAGATCATGTGGCTCATTAAGTGCCAGGCAGGGTCTGAGGTCCCTCCAGAGCCTGTGCTTTCTATCTCTCAGGGGTGCTTCACCCACACAGGCACAGGGTTACAGAAATGCATCACTAAGAGAGCTTGCCAGAGCTCCAGCCTAAAATCATTCCTCCCCACCTCTGGCCACCGTTTGTCAAGGATCTGTACAGAAAACCAGGAGATCCAGGAGTAGAGAGTTGGCAAAATCAAGACTTTATGGGCTGCAGGGAGGAGACTCAAAGGTCAAAGCCTTTTAGCTACTGTCCTGTGAACGTGAGAAAGATGCTCAGGGGTAGGTTTGTCCCCAAGAGGGACATTCCAGGGAAGGGAAATTCTAACCAAAAGTATCCCTTTTTCCTTTGAGTCACAGGCTTAGTTCCTCTGGGGGACCTTGGCCAAGCAGGATGCTTGACGCCAGAGCCAGCCCTTGCTCCCTGTCTTCACTGTGCAAATCCCTCCTGGCAGACAAGCATCCTGTCTCAAGCCTGGGCTGCTGTTTTTAGAGTCCTCCAACCTGTTCATGGCCTGAGCCTGCCTGAGGTGCCTGAGGTTTTCTGGCTACTCACAGATGCTGAGATTAGAGTCAGTAGAACGTGGAAGACAAATTCAAGAGGCCTGGCTTTCTCTCTCTCTCTCAAAAGGCAGCCCCCAGCAGTGTTTGTTCTCAGAGCAGCCCTGGGGAGAAGGATGGTCACTTTCCTTTCTCCCAAAGATAATTGAAGAGAAGTAAGAAAGTACTTGTGCTTGAAAACAAAATGACAACAATTAATCTCTAGGCACAGGGCCTAGCCATTCAATTCTTTGGAGAAACAACTTTAGGAGTTTAACGACAATCAAGAGCATAAAATTGAATTAAGAGAAATAGTAATTAAATCAGGAAAGAAGTTTTTGCAAAGGGGATGGTAAAGGAAATTAAAACCAGTAATGCTGAAAAATGTGGTGGGCAGAGCTGGGAGAGGGGAGGGTTTGGTAGAGAAGAGCAAAGAACCAAGCACAAAGCAAACTGGGTTGGGAGATGCAGAGTGTATGGCACTAAGAAAAGGAATTTAGAAATTGTTCTCCTTGAGAGAAGGTGTCTGGCACTTCCAATTTGTGTCTAACTATGCCCACATCCTAATGGGGACAAGCTTTCTTTTATGAAAATAGAAGCATCTACTTCAATGAAGTGTTTTTTTAAAAAAGCTGTAGACTTAAGTAGGGTGACCAGCAGTCCTGATTTGTCCAGGACCATCTCAGTTTGCTTAGCAGAGCTGATGGCATTCACATCACCATGTATAGAGCTTGGACCAGTGAAGGTACAGTCAACTAGGATTTGTTTCTCCAAAGAATTTACCATCAGTCAAGGTCTTCTTGGCTTCTCAAGTCAGAGAACACTGGATTTTTCTCAGTTCACCTGGAGACAAACAACTCCAGATAACTAGATCCAGACTAACCAATCTAAATAGAAATAGCACTTGCCTCATGCATAAAGAGGCCAACTATTTATTTACAATGGAGAATATATGCTCCTAGTGAGCCAAGATGCTTGTGTTTCAAATGTGGGGTACCACCTTTCTCAAGAGTAAGATATCTGGAAAGCATAATCAGTCATCAGAAAATTGCTTTAAACCAGGCATGGTGGCTCACACCTGCAATTCCAGAACTTTGGGAGGCCAAAGCAGGGGGATCACTTGAGGCCAGGAATTTGAGACTCTATCTCTACAAAAAAAAAAAAAAAAAAAAAAATGTTAGCCAGGCATGGTAGTTCACACCCGTAGCCCCACCTACTCAGGAGGCTGAGGCAGGAGGCTGAGCCCAGGAGCCCAAGACTGCAATGAGCTATCATCATGCCACTGTACTCCAGCCTGAGTGGCAGAGCAAGACCCTGTCTTACAAAAATAGTTGCTTTGAGAGCAATGAATCAGAACATGTTGATTTCTTGCTCCCCAGGGGGAGGTGTTAGAAAAACAAGTCTTTCAGGCTAGTGGTATAGAGGTTTTGGAGTTCAGAGGTCAGGAGACTGCATAGCAGCTGCAGATGTAAAAGAACTGGGAAGATGGAAAGGGGGCTTTTAGAAGCATTGCTGGGAGTTATGGATTGGCTTCCCCTTGAACACATTTGTGTGTTAGTTTGCAAAGGCTGCCAGAACAAAGTACCGCAAATGAGGGCTTACATAACAGAAAAATATTCTCTCACAGTTGTGGAGGCTAGCAGTCCAAAGTCAAGGTGCTGGCAGGTTTGCTTTCTTCTGAGGGCTGTAAGGGAAAGAGCTGTTCCAGGCCCCTCCTTAGCTTGTAAATGGCTGTCTTCAAGTTCATATGGTGTTCTCCCTGCATAGCTGTCTGTGTCCAAATTTCTCCTTGTTATGAAGACATTGGTCATGGCCCCCCTATGATGACGTCAATTTAAGGTGATTACCACTGGAAAGGCCCTATCTCCAAATCAGGCCCCATTCTGAGGTCTAGGGGTTAGGACTTCAACATATAAATTTTGGAGGACACAATTCAACCCATAAGAAGGTGAAGATCAGAATTTTGTTGGAGGACTGTGCTTCTTTGCACATAACTTTGTATATACGATATCTGAGTTTTAGAGTTAACAACTCAAAGAGCAGAAGAGAGTAATGAGAGGCTAGAAGGGGAAGAAAATTGGATAGAAGAGGAATAAGAGGAAAGAGAGAAGAGTAGGAGGAGAAGGGGAAGGAGGAAAATAGAGCAGTGAATTAGGTCAGACTACCAAGCCTGGACCAGGTTCAGAAACTGGTGAGAATAACTCATCACTCACCTGTTTGCTTTAATTTTGATTTAGTAACAAACCCACAAGCAAGCAGTGCAAAGGATGGACACAGCATTAATACAGACATTTCATGGCTCCCTGATGCCTTCTCTTGAGACTTACAGAGGAGCACCCAAGCCTGGTGGATGCAGCAGCTCTCCCTCAGTGAGGAATCTGCCAGTAGAGGAGCACAGAACCACTCTCCCTTTCACACCACTCTCCCTTTCACACCACTGCAGGGAGGTGGGGAGGGGTGAATGCCACCTCATTACTTAATGGACCAGCCAGTAAGGAAATTCTTGTCCAGCATGCTCATTACACATTTGTGCCTTTCACCTCTTATTGCTTCCTGAATTGAAGCTTTCAGTACAGGAGTCTTTCACAAAGAGGAAAATGGGAAGGACAAGAGGAGCCCTGACAAGAGTGTGTTTTGTTCATTCAGGTAGCATGTCCTCTGATAGTTTCGATATCTATACAATGTCTCCCCCGCCCCCCCCCCACAATCTCATATTGAAATTCGATCCCCAATGCTGGAGGTGGGACCTGGTGGGAGGTGACTGGATCATGGGGGTGGTTTCTCATGAATGGTTTAGTGCCATCCCTCTTGGAATTGTCCTCACTAGTAAGGGAGTTCTCGTGAGAGCTGGTCGTTTAAAAGTGTGTAGCACCTCCCCCCTTGTTCTCCCTTGTTCCTGCTTTTGCCATGTGACATCCAAGCTCCCTCTTGGCCCCCCCATAAGTGTTACCTTCCAGAGGCCTTTCCAGAAGCAGATGCCAGTCCTGTGCTTCCTGTACGGCCTGCAGAACTGTGGGCCAATTAAACCTCTTTTCTTGATAATTACCCAGGGTATTAGTCCATTCTTGCACTGCTACAAAGAAATACCTGAGACTGTCTAATTTGTAAAGAAAAGTTTAATTCACTCACAGTTCCACAGGCAGTACAGGAAGCATGGCTGGAGAGGCCTCAAGAAACTTACAATCATAGCGGAAGGCAAAGGGGAAGTAGGTACCCTTACATGACCCAAGCAAAAGGAAGAGAGAGAGTGGGGAGGTGCTACACACTTTTAAACAACCAGATCTCATGACTATTTACTATCACAAAAACAACAAAGGGGAAATCTGCCCCCATAATCTAATCACCTCCAACCAGGCCCCTCCTCCAACACTGGGGGTTACAATTTGATATGAGATTTGGGCAGGGACACAGACCCAAACCATCACAGAGTCTAAGGTATTTCTTTACAGCAGCGTGAGAACAGCCTAACACATCCTCTATAAAAGAAAGCACTGCTATGTAAAAAAGAACAGAATGAAGGGCTCTGTGGTCTCAGGGCCTTCCAGCTTGACAGCAGGTTACTAGTACACACAGGAAAAAGTGTACTCCCCCAGACACAGTGCAGAGAATGCAAAACAAATAGTACCATGGTTACAACTTCAAAGAAGAGAAAGGGAGACAACTTTAACACACTTATTTGGGCGATGGGCCTAGAATAAATTACAAGCCCAGTGACCCTAGCCCCACATTGCGATTTCTGCTTTGGGGCTACTGCTTTAGGGAGTGCAGACTCCCAGTTGGGTGCTCTCAAAATCTGCTATGTAGCAGGGGCAGATTCCTTCCAGGTGCCCCTGATGCATGCTAAAGTTTGGGAACCACTCATCTAAGCACCAAGTTGCTCTGTATTCTACAACCCAGATCAATTTAGATAGAGCCTTAGAAGAATGAGCTTGTTTTCTTACTGGCAACGGTATTATTGAATAGAACAGGAAAGACAATACATGCAACTACATGATTCATTATCTACGATGCGTGTGACCAGAGTCAATGAGAAGAAAAATGAGTATGCATGTTTGTAGGACTGATTTAATCTTTGTATATGCAATTCAAATTCTTCCCCTCAAGTCTTCATTTGCTTTCAAGTCTTCATTTGCTTTCTGAGGCGTAAACTTCTAGACCTCTCCTTAAAATGGAGCAATCCAGACTATGTATGACTACACCTTTGATTCCGATTTAGTGCATTTGCATGTTTTATCTTATTTTAATGCCTTCAGCATGAGAAAGAGACCCAGTTGCCAAAGTGACCAGGAATAGCATTTCGACAGTTTAGCCTTTACTCAAACCTTAACCCTACTTTGTCAATTTCACGGTGTTCTTGGCTCATCTACCATCTGTGGTCACAAAAATGCAAAACACTGCAGTTCTGCCAGCTGCTGGTCCCTATTTTGTCTCTATAAAGTCTCATGAACTTGACTTTCTCCTAAAGTTGCTAATAGAGTTCATTTTATTTTTGCTAGCTAGCCTTGCTGTCTTCACCCCTTCCCCTCTGATTAACGCTGACTGCTATTTAAAGCCCACCACTTAGTTTACCTACTTCCAGAGCCTACCCTCTAGAGAGGTTGACAGGCTTATGCACAGGCTCAAAATAGGGTTCATAATGCAGTACTGGGAAGAAGCCCTGGTCTGGAAACAGGAAAGCCTGGTTCTGGTCTCTGTTCTGCTACAAATCTGCTGCACAATCTCAGGCAAACCCCTTCCCTTTCTGAGCCTGCCTCCTCTGTCATGCAATGGAGAGAACCCAGTGAACTCTCAGCCCTTCCAGTTAGGGCACCTCGGGATTCTCTGCTTTTCCTCTGTTGGGCAAGTGATCATACAGTATGGATTTCCTGGGGACAGTGCCAGTTTTGCAATCCCTGGCACCACAGCCCATGCATCATGAGCATACTCGTTCTTAAACTGTGGTCCTATTTGATTTCACCAATGGCAGGGCAGGTAGAGAGGGCTCCCTGACTGGTTTTTCCATAATCACAGCAGCCATTTCTAATTTGTATATAGGACTAGGATCCTAGTACGCAAATGCCCAGCCCATTTAAGCTAATGACTTTGCCAGGTCATTTCTAAAACCCCAATAAAAATGTATGGCACACAGTGCTCAGTAAATGTTTGCTAAATGCCTAAACACTACACTTTCTCTGTAACTGCAAGAGCTCCACAGAATAAACAAAGCTCAAAAGGACTGAAATACAAAAACCAATTCCTTCTGTAGAATCTAAAACCTAAAACTAAAGCTATTTAAGGCTTGAAGTACAATAGTGGGGCATATTCTTGGGATTGTTATTTTTAAAGGCACTACCTTTCAAGCTCTATTATTGTGACACCCTTCCCTCACCCCAAATACTTAAGAATCCCATTCATGTGACTCCAGAAGGTCAAAGATCTGCAGTAAAATCCCAACTCTTCCACTTACTGGCTGAGTGGCTTAAGCTTCAGTTTCCTCCTGTGTAAAACAGGGCAAAGAGCAAACTCCTCATTAGATTGCTGATTAAATAAAAAACCATACCACTAAAAGTGTTGCAAAGAAGCACTTGTTAACTGTTAGTCAAGGAGTTAAGGATGGTCTACCCCAAAACATGCTGATTTGATATACTGATTATTTAAGAAACCATAAGCACTTAAGAAACTGTAAATGCAGAAAGGGTTATCTGACCTGTCCTTTCCTACATGTAGCAAACCATAAAAGATCCTTTGAGGAGGATGCCTTCCCCATACCAAGGTGAAAAAATATCAGGCCCTGAGAATTGCTGCTGCAATGAACCCGTACAAATAAACTTACTGAAGAAACCTTTATCTTCCACTATCTCTACAACCCTCCACCCCATATATCTCCTGGTGATTTCCCTAGAATTTACAGCCCCATCCCAGATTCCTTTGTCCTGTCATTTTTTCACAAATTTATTGTTCTTTGTCTAAAACCTGTAAGACCTTTCTCCTTTGGCTGTTTCCTAGGGTCTTTACTCTCTTGTGAGGGTCCCTATGTACAATGTAATACAATGTGCATGTAACACAATGTAATACAATGTGCATGTAATGCCATGTAATACAATGTGCATGTAATACAATGTAATACAATGTGCATGCTTTCCTCCTGTTAATTTGTCTTGTGTCAATTTGATTCCAGAGCCAGCTGAAGATCCCACTGAAGAACTAAGATGGAAGAGGTGATCTTTAGTTTCCCCTATGTTAGCTAGTTAACACAGCATTCTTACAACATTCTCTTGTGGAATCTCTTATCTGGTGGGAATTATCATACCTATACTCATTTATGCATAAGAAAAATGAGATTCAGAGAAGTGTGTTGCCCAAGATCACACAGCTGGTTATGTTTTAGGGCCAGCAGTTGAACCCACATCAGGAACACTTCCAATCCCAGAAGATGGAATAAAGTAGGTGCGCTAAGTTTAGAAGGTGCATCTAAAAAAATCAAACAAACTTGGTCCTGGCCCTCCTCCTCCAGCATTCGAAGGGAGGAATGATGGCTCTGGAGCTACCAAGGCGCAGCTTTATGGGAATCAAGAGCTTGGCTCTCTGCACACAGGAGCTCCACATGCTTGACAGTATTTTCTGTTGAATAAATCCAGCCTTGTAGGCATTTTCATCTATTTTAACTTGATGCCAACATTTGCATGATCTCAAAATGTCCTTTTCAATTCTTGTGGGGGCACTGGCACCTGGAATAAAAACTGACGAGGACAGGTGTGAAAACAGAAGCTACAACATATTAGCTTCTCCCAGGCACAGATGCTATCCTCATCCAGTCTCACTGGAACATGTCTAGGGTAATATTAGAGCCCAGAGACCCTACTCTTTCTAATCCCTACTAGTTTCAGGGACTCATTGGGCCTTTTCTCTAACATATGTTTTCCCCAATGGCTTAACAGGCTCAACCCAAACTGCAGTTAAAATGTAACTCATTTTTCCAGTTTTCTTTAATTACTTAAGAGCTTCTACTCAGCATGTGCTGTCTTATGTATCCATCAGCAATGGTTAGAATTATAGCCCATGGTCAAGACAAACTGACGATTTGTTGGGCCAAGGTAAAGATTTAATTAGTTAGGCTTTCAGAATTACTATGAATAGCTCATGATCCCTATCCCCTAGGGCTCAGGAAACAACAATCTAGGAATACCTATTAAAGAGAATACCTTTAAAGAGAAAGGAACACAAAATGTAGTATAGACACATATTATTGTTCAGTCTTAAAAAAAGGAAATTCTAACATACACTACAGCATGGATCAATCTTGAGGACATTATGCTAGGTGAAATAAACCAGTCACAAAAAGACAAATATTATGTGATCCCACTTCTATGAGGTCCATATGGGCAGGGGCAGGGGAAGGGGCAGGGGCATGGAGAAGGAGTTATTGTTTGATTTGCAGAGTTTCACTTTGGTGATGGTTGCACAACAATATGAATATACATAGTATCACTGAATTATATACTTAAAACTGGTTAAGATGGTAAATTCTATGATGTGTATTTCACAATTAAAAAAAAAAGAAACAGCTTGTACACTAAGATTCTCAGCTACGTATAAGCATCATATCATCAGAGCCAAAAGCAGCTACATAATAAATGTTGCACATCTTTATGCCCAACCCCAATTTTCCTTCTCTTCCTTCTGCTTAATGAAGCATCTCCTTGTTCTGCCACCGAAAGTAGCATCTTATAAATCACTAGTTCAGAAAATTCAGTGACTTTCAGCTAGTAGTCCACTAGAGACCATGGCTAGGCAGATGGGTGCAGCAAGGAGAATGTACCCCTCACAACCAAACAGCTCCCTCATGTGGCTGCAGCATCTCCCCCAGAGAAAAAGGCCCCTCCGGACAGAGGGACAGAATTTCTTTTCCAAATTAACAGCATAATTTTTAGCTATAATTGGTACCATCAAACTCGATATCAGGGAAAAAAATCCATTATGGAAACTACCATATTTAATTTCTTCCAAATGAAATCAAGACATTTTTCCCTGCATTTCAAAAATGAAGACACCTGCTTCATGTAATAAGCAACTCACAGGATCCAAGAAAACCAGTTTCTCATCAATTTTTTCCCAATAAAATGCCATTTGTTAGGATTTATAAGAGCTCAGTAACCAATATATTTCCCTAAATCTTTTTTAAAGATACATATTCTCATCATTTAAATTTGACACTTTGAATCTAAAAGTACTTTACAGCTAGGATTTTAAAGAACACTTAAGAAACCGCTTAACTGTTCAGAGACTTTTTCTTAAAAATAGGCTTAGTGTATGAAAAAGATGTTTTTAAAATTATCTGTTTTTTCTTAACTATTAATAATACACCTCTATCATTTTGTGACTCTGTTGTACAACTCAGACCTTTCCCAGGGAATGCCCTCTCTTGTCAGAAGTTCTGGCTTGGAGTCTTGGCTGCTGAAGTAAGCTACCTTTGAGCCATTCTTAGTATGTCCTAGGGCCTATCAGAAACTGAATCTTTATACCCAGTATGGCAGCATAAGCTAAGTGAAACTTCAGTTTTATTTCTGGTTAGAATTATGTCAACTCAGGGTAGAAATGCTAGTGTCTCACTCTGATTAGATAAGTCTTACCAAATTTTATTTGAGAAATCCCAATTTATCAAATGAATTATCTCAACATGGGTGTAACAATAAGAAATAGATGAATGGAAATCCCTGGTCTACACTCATAAAATTAAGAACTGAGAAAGAAGAGGCAAAATATACTCTACGGCCTTAAAGACAAAGAGCAGCCTGCACCAACATTTCATCCAAGATCTCTGGTTTCTTGTGTGATTGTTCTCCTAAGTACCAGCTGCCTTTGGACATCGATCTGTCTGATGGAGTCAGGGACACACTCCTTGATAATCACGGAATACCCAAAAGGACAATCATCAGGATAGAAATACCTAGAAGCAAGCCAGCCAAGGGCAATTACAGGATCATGGACTTGAATAACCACATGGTCATGTGAGAAACTGTCAATCCAACAAAAAACTCAATATTCACAAGCCATATTTTCTACATATTTACTTACAAATCTACAGGCAGAAAGACTAAGGGTCCTAGCAGTGAGGCATCAACCATCAGACTCAGTATAAGTGAATTTAAGTTTATTAGCCATAGAAAAAAAATGATTCCTCAAAATCAATTATGGATAAATCCCCTGTAAAACAGCAAGCTTACAGAAATTTTTTCACATGAAAAGATAGTCACTATACTTTTGGTCCAAGATATGTTAAGTTTTTTCCTCCTTCTTCAGATGACAGATGGATGTAACTGAATCTACGAACGAGTGTACTTGCCCCAAATGTGCAACATAAATACAGAAGCGATGAACAGAAGACTCATAACCAATACTGGAACAGGGCCACTAGAAATAAGAAGAGAAAGCATGCTTACTTTTAGTAATAATATATTATTATATCTACAATACTAAAGATTGCCTAGGGGAAAAGTAGAGGTAAAGTGGGCAGCACTCAAGATTCATCCAGAAACATTATTATATCATTTTAAAATAATCCTAAAATTATTATTGTGGATATTTTGAGGGTGTGATGATGGCACTGCAATTTTGTTTAGAAAGGACAAGTTCTTATCCTTTAGTAACACATACCAAAATATATACAAGTTGAAATGATTTGATGTCTTGGAGACATTAATTTCACGTATTTCTTATCTTCTCAAATAAAAAGAACAAAAATTTCCTAAACTGTTTCTGTGCAAATGAATCAATTACCAAACTTTTTTTTTTCAAATTAAGATTTAAAGACAACCTTCTGAGTAAGACCTAGTATTTGCTAGCACACCAAGGTGACTATAGTAAAAAATAATTTAATTGTATATTGTAAAATAACTAACAGTATAGTTGGATTGTTTATAACACAAAGAATAAATGCTTAAGGTAATGGATACCTCATGCACCCTGATGTGATTATTACCCATCATACGCCTGTATCAAAATATCTCACATAACCCATAAATATATACACCTGTATATCCATAAAAATTAAAAGACAACCTTCTTGAGAAGGGTTTAAAACGAGTCCCCTGAAGAGCAAGGGGCTTCAAATGTTCTCTCTGAGGCTGGGTACAGTGTCTCATACCTATAATCCCAGCACTTTGAGAGGCTGAGGCCAGGAGTTAGAAACCAGCCTGGGCAACACAGCGAGATTCTGCCTGTACAAAAAGTTAGCCAGGCATGGTAGCGCACATCTGTAGTCCCAACTACTCAGAACTAATTAACGAATACAAATTTATCCAATTTTGTCTCTTGGAGTAAAGATCACTTGAGCCCAGAAATTCAAGACTACAGTGAGCTATGATCACACCACGGAACTCCAGCCTGGGTGACGGAGCAAAACCCTGCTGCTAAAGGAGGGTTTACTGAAATACTCTGAAATACTCAAACTACCTCTACCAAAGACCAAAAGGTTGGCAGTCAGGATAACTTCACCTCACATTTCCCCAACCCCAGGAATTACTTCCTAGATATTCCTACATTATCATGTAAGTCTCCAATATAATAGAAAACAAGAATTCCAGGGAAGCCTTTGTAAACTAAATTTGTGATCCAAGTCAAAATGCTGGTCAAATTTATTAAAACTAATCCAAATTATTCAATTTTTTTTCTCCCCCGCGTCCTCCGCCAGGTGTGGAAAGACCATAGGACTTAACAATCAGAATATCTGGTTCCACCTCTTGCTGTTTGTCTTTGAGCGTGTCACTTTGCCTCTCTGAGACTGAGGTTCTCATCTACAAAATGACAACATCTCTTACCTCACTGGATTGATAGACAGATCAAACTAGATAAAAGACATTGAAAGTTCTTTGCAAAGTACCAGCTATGTAAACGAGAGTCACTGTTATTCTTTCAAATCCTCATCCAGCGGGTTTAGTCAGGAAACAGCCATAGGCAGTGGTGCTCTGAAACCTAACAGAAACCTGTGGGATTAGATCTGCCACACAGTACCAGAAACCCTGAGCAAGGCATGGGGACAGGGGTCCCTGGATGCCCATTTCCCATCACGTAATGAGCACTCCAAGGCCTAAGAACTTGAAAAGTGGTATTATATGTTCACCCTCCTGAGTCTACTCACCACCCACCAAAAGCAAGGAGGCCAAGGAACTCCCGGTAACACAGCCTAACGGGAAAACCTCCATCAGGTTGTAATAATATCAGTTTGTGCCTTCCGGAGAACTTTGAAAAATCACCCAATTCCTATTCAAATGATTAGTTCTTTTTCTCAGTATGGGGCGAGAACACCAAATGAAGAGCAATTTCATCTAATCAAGCAGTTTTCCCTCCAGTTCTCTCTGTTCTCATCATTTATTTTGACATAGCTCCATGAAGAACTTCCCTTCCTTTCCCTCACTCCATGAAGAGATGTCATTCCTGGCCCTAAACTGCCTAATCGGTTGATAAACAGGCAAACCAAACCCAGCCCGCCTGGCACAAATGAGGCTGTTGTGTACAGTAAATCTCATCAAGGCAAGCACCACTAGTGACAGAGACAGAGCGCTGCCACTGCTCCCCTACTGACACTAGACAGAAACACAAGGACTGTTCCGAAGACTTACACTTTGAGCCCAGGTGAATCTTCTGTGTAGAATCGCCACATCCCCCCGGTGCCTGCCGAGGTCGTACGGCCTGCGCTCCTTGTTCCACAGCTGGCATTTTTCCTGAAAGAGAGGAAAATGTTACAAATGGCCTTTTCTGGAAATTCTTAGAATAGCGTTATAACATACGCTAACATTATTACATTGTTAAAACAAACAAACAAAAAACTTTCTTTGCTAGAATCCACCCAAATTCCTGCTTTTACTCCTTTGATCATGATAACCACAGGGAACTAGGTGCCTGCCTGATGCCAATACACACAATTACCCTGAAAAGCAGTCACTATTTTTCCATTTTATAAATCAGGCAAATTGGTCTCAGAAAAGGTTAAGCAAAGTACCTAAGACCCCAACAGGTGGCTGAGCTGGGACATGAACCTAGCTCTGACCCTGGAGCCCATCCACATGCCCAAAACATCCAGCCGCCTCATGTGGACAAAGCATTTCACTTTCTCCTCACATGTATTTTTCATGAAGCCAAGTAATAAATCCCTGTTTTAAAATGCCCTGAATCCATACAAGCTGATCTTAAAACGGCTACTTTAAAAGACGTATTTTAAAATTAGTATATTTACTGCCAAGAGACAAAAACGTAAAGCTTTAAATTATATCCAGGTCCCAAGAAGAGTACACACTTTACAAAAAATTACTTTGTTATATGTTTTCACTATTTTAATATAGTGACCACAGATCTTGCACAGAGAGGTAGGATATTAAAAAAAACACACAGACAAAGAACACCCGACCAAAACATGTCTCTCACAAGGGGATCAAGGCTTGTGAAACACACTATGTGATACATGCCGCCCAGGAAGACAGAAGCAGCCTAGCAGCACTTAGGACTCCTCTGACCAGGAATAGGCCCAAGGAATCCTTTCTCTCCTCTTTGGGAGAAGCTCTCAGTCACTGGGGAAGCCCACCCAGCAACTACTCTTCCATGCAGTACTTCCCCAACCCTGGCTGCTCATCTTGCCCCATGCTAGAGTGGTACAATATAGGGTAAGGGGCAAGTGGTAAGAAGTCAGAAGCAATCTTCTTCAGCACATACATCAACAACTCAGAAGTCCTAGTGGGGAGTAAAGAGGGGACGCCCTGTCTCATTGCTGCCTGCACCATTCAGCGTCAAATCCCAGCCTACCCTCCCTCAAAATCTCATTCCAGTATCTGTGGGCTGCTGATTCTTGATTTTTGAAAAAGGGAAGGGCATATAGGGAAGAAAACAGATCCTATCCCTACCATGTCCTCTTGCTCTCCTCCCCATGGTGGTCCTCATGCCCACTTTACCCAACCATGGTCTTTACTCCACATGCTGAACACAGGAAGCACTGTCTAGAGCTCAGGGAGCCTGCCCTACTACATGACAGATTGGGAGAGTCCAGTCCTGGTTCCAACAGGAAGAGCTGTGTTCATGCTAGAACCCTGAAAGCAATCAGTGTCAAACAAAGATTTGGGTCTATTGGACTACAAGGATTATATTTCAGACACATTAATTATGGGCTACATGGTAGCCTGAGAACTTATAACTCCATTGTGTGACTGTTTCTATGGGAATACTGATTGTAAATGGCAAAACATAACTGTACAGGGATTTACAGAGAAATTCATATCCTTAGAAAAGGTTTCACACATAAAGATATACATCATTTCATCTGTGGGGTATGCAGTTGAAATCTTCCTCCTTGTTACTGAAAAGGAACTTAAGCTGGAAGACAAACCCAGTGTGAATATATTATAGTAACTCGTGGACTGAGCCAGGACTTGGACCCATGTACTTCCTACTGTTCCCACAATCTCCCACCTCCAGTTCCTGACTTCAGAGTTTCCTGGAATTACAGGAGCTCCAGGGGAATCAGGCTGCCTTCTCTTAAGATTTCTTATTTCTGCTGGCACATGGAACATAGCAGAGTATTTGAAAACCAGGGCCCCTAGAAATACTAAAGTGTACTCAAAACACCTCCCATTCCCTAGGGAGTTAATACAGCACGCTTTAATCTCTCAAATTTCTATTTGGAGGCAATTTTACCCTTTCTTTCTTTTATTTCTGCATAACTGCCTCTCCCTTCCATACCTCAACATAATGGTTTTCATAACTAACTGGTTACACACTTTGCTCTAACATGGTGACTTCTGTCTGCTCCTCAAAGCCAAGCTCATTGACCTCAAAATCTTCATACTTACCCATTCCTTTTGCTAGGATGCTTATTCAGCACCAACCATTGTGTGATCTGCTCTCTTGCTTTTTTCAGGTCTCTACTCAGGTATCACCTACTGTGAACACCCTATTTAAAACAACTACCTACCTTCATCCTATCCCCACCACTCTCTATCCCCTACCCAGCTTCATTTATCTTCATAGCCCTTATTGCTTGAAATTACATTATCTTATTTTCCTTGCTTTTGATCTCCTATACTGGAATATAAGGTTGATGAGTACAAACCTTGCCTATCTTGTTCACAGATCCATCTTTAGAGCTGAAACAGCATTTGGCATGTAGTAGACCTCAATACCTTGATGTCTATACATTGGTGGCTACTCCACCATCTTTTTTTTTTTTTTTTTTTTTTTTTTTTTATATGAAGTCTTGCTCTGTCGCCCAGACTAGAGTGCAGTGGCACAATCTCAGCTCACTGCAACCTCCGCCTCCCAGGTTCAGGCGATTCTCCTGTCTCAGCCTCCCAAGTAATTGGGATTACAGGTGCTCACCACCACACCTGGCTAATTTTTGTTATTTTTAGTAGAGATGGGGTTTCATCATCTTGGCCAGATTGATTTCCAACTCCTGACCTCATGATCCACCCATCTCAGCCTCCCAAAGTGCTGGGATTACAGGCATGAGCCACCACACCCGGCGTATTCCACCATCTTAATATCCCTGATTCCCATTAATCCTGCTAGAACACTATGTGGCACTTCACACCTTTACAGTTTACAAAGCATTATTGCTCCTCACAGCAAGTTCCTTTGACACTGCATTTAGGAGAGCAAGAACACCAACTCTGGCCTGACCTTAAATTTACCATTTCTACTCCAAGGTAGTAATCTATTATCTCATCAAGCATGGAGAATGCAAATACGCAGAAAACTTAATCCAAAGCACTTTTATGAATCATTAACTTCCAATGTTTTCTCAAAGACTTATAAAGCAAGTATATTCTTAAACAACCAATACTTATTACATTACACTCGTGAAATGATATTTAGTCACTACCAAAATTCTAGAAGGAAACACTGTCAGGTCTCTCAATACATACAACCAGTCTCTCTAGCTACACACTCTATCACATTGAATCCTAAAAGATGATATCAACACTCACAACTTTAAAAACTGCATCTGTCTTCAAATGTTTAAGCTCTCCATTTTACCTGTGCATCAGTTATTTCATTTTTACTATTAAATAAGTTATTTCATTATCACATGTACATTTGATAAATATATGCTTTTTCTTTTATTTCTTTACAAATTCTCTGATTGCCAAACTTCCCTGCCACAGTATTACCAATTCTCATTAAGCACATCCATTCCTAGGGAACTGCACCCACAGGACATGTTTTCTATTCTCACACAAAGAATCTCTGAAACCCGTGGGTGGGAAGGGGACAGCACTCGAAGCCCATATAAGCTAAACCACAGCCTGATACACTCCTCTTGAACATCTCAGTGACAGGGAACTCACAAGCATTCAGGATCATTTTACATTTCTGACAGTTCTATTAGAATGTCTTTGTTCTGATGTGAAATGTTTCATGTAAGTTCAAATCATCAGTTTTAGATTTACCTACTGCAGCCAACAAGAAAAGTCAAATCCCTCTTCACATCCTTAAGAAGCTTCCATGCATGCATTTAAGATCTTTTCCTCCCTAGATAAAACCCCATTGGTTCCTTCAAAAATCCCAAAACAACATGGTTGCTAGATTCCTTCCTTCTTTATTTATTGTCATGCCTTATGGTGGGTGTTGGGGATAGAAATGACTTGAGCAGGTTTTCTGTTAAAGTCTAATGAAGGAGATAAATACGGAAACATCACTGGTCTTACAACGATATGAACAAAATGCTATGGGAGCAAAAGGGAAAACTAGTAGCTACTACTGCTTCCAGTCACAGAAGGCCTCAAGAGGAAATAACCTCTGAGCGAAAATAAATAGAAATTTGCCTTGAGGTAAAGGAGAAACTTAGTGAATTCAGAAAACAATAATGAGTTCATAAGTGCTGGATCATAGGACAGCAAACAAAGGTTAGGCTGAAATGACCACCAAGAGCTTTGGTATCCCCCTGGCTTTTTTATTTTTATTTATTTATTTTTGGTTCAGCAACGAGAAAGTAACAGAAATTACACAGAAGGGTGACAGCAAAGTGGAAGATGGATTGGAAAGGAAACAGCCTGAAGAGAAGGGTTAGGTAGCAAACGCAGGGCAGTAGCAAGGGAGAAGGAAAGAGCTTATGAGAAGGCTTTCAAGTAGAGTTTAAAGTCTGGCATATGACTGGATAGAGAGAAAGCATAAGAAAAATCCAAGATGACGCTGACGTTTCTGGCTTTGAGTAAAAGCGTGTACAACTGTGCCATATGGAAGTAAGGAGACATAATTGAGAGTGAGGGAGCTGAGCTGAAAAGAGAGTTTTTGTGCAGGACAAGTTATCTGTAGGACAGATTGCTTATGGGGCCTCCAGATGGAAATGTGAGTGGAACCCTCAGGTCCAGAGACACCAGTTTAATGACATCGGTTTTCTCAAAGTTATCTCTGACTCTATTCCAGTTTGTTAACTTTCCTTTTTTAAGAGTGGTGCCCTAAACTGAGCGATGAGAAGAAAATGTCGCCTTCCTCCCAAAAGACCTTTAACTACTCACACGGCCATGTCACTTGAAGCTCATTTTGCCCTTACCAATCTTCATATGCTGGAGGGTCTCCTCCCCAGAACCAGCGAGTTCCTGGGCCCTATTTCTCCGAGTCTGCAAGCGAACGGACTCCACAGTTCCTTACCTCTGCCGAACAGTGGATCCTGCCGCCCGGGCAGCCACCGCTTTGCTGGGAGACCGCCCTGAGGATCCCACGTTAGTGCTACTGGGGGTCGGACCAGGCTGTAGAGGGAGACAAGCAGACAGACGGGTGAGCGGGGCACCCCTGCCCCAAAACCCTGGCCTAGACACCCGCACCAGAGGCTGGGGGAAGCAAGGTAGCTACGGAGAAAAGGCATGTCGCAAAGGAAGAGTCAGGGCTCCTGAAAGAGGCGGGGATCAAGGAAGGGGCGCCATACCATGCTGGAGATGAGAGTGTCAAGGAGCTGACGCGGACGGAAGGAAAGTTGGGGAGCCCTGGTAGGACCGGCAGCAGGCTAGACTGGTTCAGGCCCCGCCCCCGGACTTGCAGGCAAGGTCCTCGCTGACTCCAGGGACGCCTGTGTTGTCTCATGATATGCCTGTAGATAGTCTGCTACAGACAACTTAGTTACCTGCTCTGTGGGAAGTAGAGACCTCCGGCCTCCTTCCTTTGGATCACAACGTCCTTCCTAGAGTCTAATCCCTACCTAAGGAAAAATATAACCAGGGTTAGATAAGCTATTTTCTCAGGCAGTTACTAGGCCCTCCCAAATTTGAGCTGATGTGGCCTAACTGACGCAAGCACGGCGGGGCGGGGTCGGCCCTCAGTGGCCAGCTGGGAGCCGGGGGGCGGAGCTTGCGCAGAAGCCCCTTCAGGGTGTGGGGTGAAGTTGCTGCTCCAGAGCCATGGCGGAGGAGCAGGGCCGGAAACGGGACTCTGTTCCCAAGCCGTCGGTGCTGTTCCTGCACCCAGACCTTGGTGTGGGCGGCGCCGAGCGGCTGGTACTGGACGCGGCGCTGGCGCTGCAGGCGCGCGGGTGTAGCGTGAAGATCTGGACAGCGCACTACGATCTGGACCACTGCTTCGCCGAGAGCCGCGAGCTGCCCGTGCGTTGCGCTGGGGACTGGCTGCCCCGCGGCCTGGGTTGGGGCGGCCGCGGCGCCGCCGTCTGCTCCTACGTGCGCATGGTCTTCCTGGCGCTCTACGTGCTGTTCCTCGCCGACGAGGAGTTCGATGTGGTCGTGTGCGACCAGGTGAGGCAGCCGCGGGGCCGGCTGCGCGAGTGCGGACCTCGCCTTGGAGGGCGGCCGGGGCAAGACCTCTGAGAGAGGACCTTCCTTGTCTGCGGTTCGGAAAGATCGGAACTGACCTGGAGAAGTCAGAGCTGGGAGCGAGCCTATGGTTCTCTAACTTTAGTGTGAGCCCATTAAAGTTGCAGATTGCTAAGGCTCCGCTCTCCTGAAAGTTTTCATCCTGGAGCCTTGATGTGGGGCCCAGAAATCTGCATTTTAACTGGGTCATAGGGTGATTCGGCTGCAAATAGTCCTTGGGGCTCGCTTTGAAAAACGCTGGTTTTCGAAGTCAGCTTCAGTCACCTTTTATTAATGAGCAGTCATGTGTCTTCTTCCCTCTTATGCGTTATTTTTGTTCACTCTACTTTCAGGCTGTTTGCATCCCACTGTCCTTGTGTTCAGAGCCAGGCCACACCGTCCTCAGCAGTGTCCTGTGTTAAAAACGCCAAGCTGAATATATCATGTCCCCATTAAAACTTGTACATGGCTCCCCATTGGTTTTTGGAGAAAAGTTCAAGCTTTTTATTGGTAAATAATGTCCACCTGGATCTGCCGTGTAGCTATTCTCTACTCTTTCCTTCATTCATTTTTCCCATCCTAAAAAAGATGACTTTAAAAAGTAACATTTACTCGACCAAAAACTCAGTATTATAGAAGGATGTAACCTAAAAGCCCCGTCTTTTTCTACTCCCTGAAGATAGCCACCTTTAAGTTTCTCTTGTATTTTTCCAGAAGTTGTGGTGACACCAGCATGTGTCTTTTCATAGGTATATCTTCTGTTGGTATATAATTGGGATTATGACATACGTACTTTAGACATCTTCCCTTTTTTTCAGCAAAAAATTCTATTTGGGACTTTTTTTTTTTTTTTTTTTTTTTTTGAGACGGAGTCTCGCTCTGTCTCCCAGGCTGGAGTGCCCTGGTGCGATCGGCTCACTGCAACCTCCGCCTCCTGGTTTCCAGCGATTCTTCCGCCTCAGCCTCCCGAGTAGCTGGGATTACAGGCGCGCGCCCCACACCTGGCTAATTTTTTGTATTGTTAGTAGAGATGGGGTTTCACCATGTTGGCTACGCTGGTCTCGCACTCCTGACCTAAAGTATTCCACCCACCTCGTCCTCCCAAAGTGCTGGGATTACAGGCGTGAGTCACCGCGCCCGACCGGGACATTCTTAGATGTCGATATTAGAGATTCACTTCATTCGTCATAGTGGCCAGAAAATTCACTTTTTTATAAGTGTGCCATAATTAAACATTCT
Organism: Cacajao melanocephalus; assembly: GCA_963573385.1. Lineage (NCBI taxonomy): Eukaryota > Metazoa > Chordata > Mammalia > Primates > Pitheciidae > Cacajao > Cacajao melanocephalus. Next base: position 241,025 of record CAUYLG010075150.1, on the reverse strand, counting down.
TCTTAAAGGACACCAATGTTGTGACTAGTTTTTTGTGAATAGATCAATGTTGTGTTGAACATACTTTTATGTCTTTTTAATTTTTTTTTGTACTTCTGCAGACATGTCCTTTGAGGAAATTCCTAAAGTTGGTGGGTCTAAGAGTTATTCATTTTAAATATCAATAGCTACTGCCAAGTTTGTGTACCAAAGAGGCTGTGTCACTTTACTCTCCCACAATGTATGATAGAGCCTCATACTCCATGCTTTTGTCTGCCTTGGATATTAACCATTTTAATCTTTGCCAAACTGATAGGTGAAAATGACATCACATTTGTATTTGTGTTTCTTTAATTCTGACTCCTGAGTTATTTTTGATCATCCTTGCTTGTGGAAGCTTTCTTTTTAAGTAATATGAACATTTACCAAATATACTGCATGTGTCAATAGATAGGCATGAGGCAGCTGAGACTATAGTGGATAGAGGAAAAATTTTGGGCTTGGAAATAGGCGTCCTGGATTCAAGTTCTGTATCTGCTGCTTTAATTAAGTGGCTTTGAATAAATTGCACAATATCCCTGAAGTTTACCTTCTTCAGGTGTTAATTTTGAGACTAAAATGACTAGTAAAGATTACCCAACAAAAAAGTCTGTAGTGATGCCAGCATCTAGTTCATGTTCAGTATGACTAGCTTTAATATGTATTGAGCACATACTGTGTGCTAAACTCCATGTATTTTGCATATGTCAGTGCATTTAATAATCACAAAAATTATATGGTTGTTTTTTTTTTAACTATAATTGTCACCAGGTTACGGAAGAGGAAACTAAGACCCAGAGTGGGAAAAATTACTTGATCGTGGCCACACAATTAGTAGAGCTGAGATTCAAACCCTAGCAGTCTTGAATCTAGAGCTTGTGCTCTAAACTACTATAGTTGATTCATTCAGTTCTTTAGGAAGAGAAAGATCATAGAGCTGTACTGTTCAATATGGCAGCCACTAGCCACATGTGGCTCTTGAGCATTTGAAATGTGGTTAGTCTAAACTGAGATGTGCTAAAGTTAAAATACAAAACTGATTTGCAGATTTAATGTGAAATACACGTATATATAAAGTATCTCATTAATACTGTTTAGTGTTGATTACATTTTGAAATGATAATTTGTTTGGGGTAAATAATATATTAAAATTAATATCACTAGATTTTAAAAACATTTTTAATATTACTAGATTTTTATCTTATTTCCATTAGACAGCACTGTTCAAGAGGAAGCCACTGGACTTAAAGCTTTAAATGTTTAGCACACATCTAGCAAATGTCTCTAGCTTTCTGTACACCAGGCATATGGTACTGGGTGAGAGTCTAGGGGAACAAAGCAGAATCAGACATTGCCCATGAGGACCCCACAGACTAGCAGACAGGATGGGTGTCTGTGCTTTTGGTTTGGTTGAAGTTGAGTTGACCACTTTATCTGCTGTTGATTTTTGCTTTGGCTAGGTGTCCGCTTGTATCCCAGTGTTCAGGCTGGCTAGACGGCGGAAGAAGATCCTGTTTTACTGTCACTTCCCAGATCTGCTTCTCACCAAGAGAGATTCTTTTCTTAAATGGCTATACAGGGCCCCGGTTGACTGGATAGAGGAATACACCACAGGCATGGCAGACTGCATCTTAGTCAACAGCCAGTTCACAGCTGCTGTTTTTAAGGAAACATTCAAGTCCCTGTCTCATATAGACCCTGATGTCCTGTATCCGTCTCTAAATGTCACCAGCTTTGACTCAGTTGTTCCTGAAAAGCTTGATGACCTAGTCCCCAAGGGGAAAAAATTCCTGCTGCTCTCTATCAACAGATACGAAAGGAAGAAAAATCTGACTTTGGCACTGGAAGCCCTCGTACAGCTGCGTGGAAGATTGACGTCTCAAGATTGGGAGCGGGTTCATCTGATCATGGCAGGTGGTTATGATAAGAGAGTCCAGGAGAATGTGGAACATTATCAGGAATTGAAGAAAATGGTCCAACAGTCTGACCTTGACCAGTATGTGACCTTCTTGAGGTCTTTCTCAGACAAACAGAAAATCTCCCTCCTCCACTACTGCACGTGTGTGCTTTACACACCAAGCAATGAGCACTTTGGCATTGTCCCTCTGGAAGCCATGTACATGCAGTGCCCAGTCATTGCTGTTAATTCTGGTGGACCCTTGGAGTCCATTGTCCACAGCGTCACAGGGTTTCTGTGTGAGCCTGACCCGGTGCACTTCTCAGAAGCGATAGAAAAGTTCATCCGTGAACCTTCCTTAAAAGCCACCATGGGCCTGGCTGGAAGAGCCAGGGTGAAGGAAAAATTTTCCTCTGAAGCATTTACAGAACAGCTCTACCAATATGTCACCAAATTGCTGGTATAATCAGATTCTTTTTAAGATCTTTATGCTACATTCATTAACGTCATTTTTATGGATTGTAGACCCAGTTTTGAAACCTAAAAAGAAACTGAGAATCTAATGCAGAAGAGTTTTTTTAAAAAATAGACTTGAGTCTTGAATCTGAGCCACTTTCCTATATACCACACCTCTCTGTCCGCTTTTCAGAAAAATGATGTCTTTTATGCTATAATCATTCCAAATTTTCCCAGTGTTAAGTTACAAATGTGGTATAATTCCATGTTCAGCAGAGTATTTTAATTATATTTGCTCTGGATTATTGCTCATCTGTCTATAAATTTTGAATGATACTGTGCCTTACTTGGTTTTGATGATAGTTTAAGTGTATATCATTATCAAAGTTGATTAACTTGGGTTCATAGTATAATGAGAGCAGGGCCACTCAAGCTCCCAGAATCAGTCCACCAAAGTGTGCACTGTCATCTGTTAGGGAACTTTCGTTAGTCGTGTCTTTGCCTGGATCCATAGCAAAAGTGCTGTGTATTTTATTTTTGATAATTTGTATTTTTGTGCACCGAAATAAAAGGTGTTTATCATAAAAAAAATTAGATTTTGGTCTCCATAATCTATTTTGGTATTGTTATGAACATAGATATGACAACCAAACTGGAAATCAGAACACTAGGGTAAAGTGGATATTGCAGTGAAGCAAGAATATCGTCACCCATGTGTTGTGCATCTTGTTGAGGGCATATTTCTTAATATCATCTCGGTCATTCGTTTTGTTAATATTTTTGTTGTCTTGATCGAGCTCCTACTAAGTATAGGACACAAATTTTTTTTATCGTCCAAAGCCTGGCTCAAATGCCACTGCTGCAAAGCTTTCTTTGACCCTCTGGCTACCTCCCAAACCAGCACTGATCTTCCCCCTCCATGTACTCTAGCCTTGTCATGACACTGACCACTCACTCCTATAGTTCACTATTTACCTGTTCATCTAAGAGCAAATTATAAACAGTGGTTTTGAACATACCTCTAAAGCTAAATTCATTTTCAAAAATAGCAGCTCACTAGCCAAAGGCTCTACATTTATGAACTCTTAAGAGCTAGACTTAAGACCCTAACAGCCTATGTGATTTTGAGTAAATTAATCTCTATACCTCAGCTTCTTCATCTGCAAAATGAGATAATTCTACTATTCTACTTTCCTCATAATGCAGTTATAACAGATTGTGATAATATTGCAAAGTACTTAATACTTGGCATGTAGTATATATATATTAGCTATTAGTATTTTGCAATTTGGGGATATTGAAAATTAGAAGTTGCATGTTGGTTTGTGCTATACTACCTTGTTTTTCTGGGGTTCTTTAGAGGGTGAAATTCCATTTTACAATTTATCATGTGCATCCGTATCACAGAAGTATTTTGGTAAAATGATTCTGTACCAAAAAGGAGTACTCTAAAATGAGGCTGCCAAATATATTGAGTCTTTTATGGGATGAAAAGTTCTGTTGCGTTCCATTTTCTTTGGCACTGTGAAAGTTTACCATGTAGTGCAGCAGATAATCCCCATTTTGTGATTTGGTGCATGTGTTTCTGAGAAATGCAGCCTTTCAGAAAGCCTTGTGGCTCTTATCGTGGAGTTTAGCACAGACAGACTTGGCCACACTGTGCCCTATAACGTAGTGCTTACCATACTAAGCAGTACTAAAACATTTTTTATTTGACCATTTTTATGCAGATCCTTTCAGATGGACTACATGGGTTCATGGCCCCTGAGTTTAGCTTCACTTCATTGTCCTAAGCTTGAGTGATTGATAATAGGTCTGGGAGAGATACAGAGTCCTGCCTGCCATGAGCTTCCAGCTTCTGACCATTGGTTCCTGGTTCCTGGACCCTAGAATGGAGCTTTGCCCTTAGGAGGTGTTCACAGCTTCCAAAACGAAACTGAAGTTAGGGAAAATAGATGCATGGAATATTTTCCCTGCATTGAAGGGAAATACTGAAGGTGAATTGTTGGGGTCTTATCCATAATAATTCTGGTACTTATTTTGTGTAGGACATGATGTAAGATACATAGCAGATGATTAATCCTCAACAATTCACTGAGATGTAAGTGTTCTTCCCTTTTAGATGAATGTAGGTAAGCAGCTTGCCTGTGTCCCATGACCTTGAAGCATGGGCAGAATCTCAAGGCCCTCTGATTTCAAAGTCCAATCATTTTACCATTCTTCATTCTGCCTTCACCCTAACCAAATTCCTTGTGAAATGTTTTTTCAGTACAACTTCCTCTGCAGCACCGCAGTTGTAGTTGTACAGGTCTTTGGGTTTAGAAAGACTTTGCCAGTTTTCATCTCATCAATCTTCTGAGGTGAGTATGATTATCCCCCATCTTATACACACACTCAGAAAGATGAAAGACTTGCCTGAGGGCACACAATTGAAAAATAACTGAGCCAGCATTGGGCCCTTAGTCACCTGAGCCATCCAGGACTTTGCACATACCAGAATTTCTCAGTCTCTTCCCCTTTGATATGCATAAATATCATTTGTCCTTCATACACACACATACACATAAAAACGTGATGGGCCAGTGAAGAGGGAGAGTCATGTACGTAAAGAGATCCACTCAGCTAAGGGGGAGCAGTATTGCAGTTCTTTGATCCAACGACAAATGTCTACTGAACCCCCATTTGGACAGCCTTTAGAGATTGCAGAGCTGTTGGAGGTTGACTCATTTGCTCTTCACAGCATCCTTCCAGGTAATTAGTATAGGCATTTTTAGAGGTTGAAAATCTGAGGCTTACAGCTGGGAAGCAGGGGAGCTACAATTCAAACCCAGGTATGTCCAACTTCAGGTTAACAGTTCTTTGAATTGTACTACAGATGCCTCTTCAGCAAATGCTTCACAACCTTCTAACCTGCCCAAGAAGTTAATTTTACTTCTGCTATCTTGTTCTACCTCATCTCTTTCCACAAGAAAATGAAAGCTGGGTGCAGTGGCTCATACTTGTAGTCCCAACCCTGGGAGGCTGAGGCGGGAGGATCACTTGAGACCAGGAGATCAAAACCAGCCTGGGCAACAAAGCAAAACTTTATTTAAAAAATATTAAAGAATAAAAATGAAGCACCAGAGCCCTTCACTGCCCCACTCTGCTCACCTCATCTCTGATCATGACAATCAGCCCTTCCCATGTCCACCTTTGCCAGGGTCACTAATTAATTGTCCTGTGACCTCCTTTCTTTGCATTTCCAGCTCCCAGAATCAAAGCCAGTCAAAGCTGACTGGGACCCCAGAGGCCACCTAACCTAATTTGGTATTGCACAGATGAGAAAACAAACCCAGAAAGAGGAAGAGACCTGTCTGAATTCATACAGAGGAACAGTTGCAGCCCTCCTCTCTTCCACTTTTATCAAAAACTCCTTATCTTCTGTCACTTCCTTTGAACTCCTTACTCCATTCCTAACCTTAACCCTCTTGAACTCTGTCCCCAATAGCCTGAGAAGGTGCCACCATCAAGACACAAGTGCTCTCATGCCTGCTAGCTGAGGGGCGGGGAGTCTTCCCAATGACAGACTCACTTTCCAAACTGTCCTTGATTAAGCAGCGACTCTTGGAAGGTGGGTGAAGGGAGAGATTTTACCATCCTGACCCCTGAGCCAAGGGGCTGCTGGAGCCACCGGCTCTGTTTATGTCAAGAGGACAGGAGTTTTGGCGTTGGTGTCACAGTGAGAGTGACTGGGCCAGAAATTTTTTGTTTATGCTTTCTGATATTCCACAAATTTTCTAACTTTCTGACATTCCCTAAGTTAGATTTCTTCCTCAGAAAAGAGAAATTTGAGCAATAAACTGTAAAATAATCCTGTTGGTCACTTATGTCTACTGTGTTTACAACATAGTAGACATTTGTGTTTCCAACTAATGCCCTGTTTGAGAGACATAATTTGTTCTTTATAATAATCTCCTATTGTTATATATTTAGATTATTCCAGCTTTTTTCTACTATAAGCAGTCCAGAGGAAGAACAACTGAGTTTAAATCTAGAAGCAAATATTTAAAGTTTTAAAAGGCAAATTTGAAAAGCAAAAATGAAAAAAATCTTCAAAAAAAAAAAAGACATGAAAAGATTGCAAAACTGCTTGGGTATACCAAAAAAAAAATTATCAAAAAAATCATTGGTGATGTTTATTTTCAAACCAAATTATCATGTTAACCAGCTTGCTTTCAGCCAAATTGTATGCTTCCTTTGCATTATTGAACCTGGAAACCTAACTTAACACTTCAATTCAATGGAGTAATACACTATCATATGGCAGGATATATGCATGAATATCTAAAATGTTTAACCCAACCCTACCTTAGGCAGAAAGGGAAGATTTTTAGGAAGCTACTGGGATAGATGGTGTAATTCAAGGAAATTCACACATTTGAATCGAGAAGTACAGGGATGTAGCTAGGCTAGGTGTTCAAATGAAGCCAGGAACTTAAATGCCACCAGAACATCATTTTCTTATATGATACTTTATTGTCTTTCATTATAGACTAACTTCTTTTTGGTAGCAGGAAACATGCTACCAGTGAAGCCAAGCCCTTCCTCTTAATACTTCTATCACCAAAGAGCAACTGGCTTTCTTTTTCAGAGTTTAAAAGAATAGCAGAGAAGGATTATGAGGAACATTTCTTGGTGCAGGTGCCTTCTTTTAAATTAGTGAAGCAAGGTTCAGAGGCAAAATACTATGGGTTGCCAGACTCAGGTCAGCAATCTAATCTTGAACCCATCAATTGTGGCCAAGATCTAGGATCATACAGCAGCAGGAATCATATAGCTGGGAGAAGGGAACAGGGGGTATATTGAGGAAGAAATTGGAAGCCGTTTCCAGAAGAAAGTGAGTTGGGCAGATAAGAGATCTCTTAAAAATTTACACCTAGTTGATGGCATGAGGCTCAAGAGTGTACATCAGAGAAAGGCAAAAGCCAACTGGAATAGTTCCTAAATGCAGTTTTAATCTTGTTTGCAATAATTTTGAAGGGGTGAGCCATCTGGATCAGTCCTAGTCATCCAGGAGAAAATATATTATTATTTAATAGAAACTTGATCAGCTGAGGCAGCTTAAGGACATAAGCCTGGGAAAAAGAGACCTAGGGAAAGGCTTCAAAATGGCTGACTTAGAGGCATTTGAATAGAGCATCCAGGAGAATGCTGGAAATCAACAGAGAAGTGACAGGAAACAGCTGAGGCATGGGAGGAGAGGGAAATTAAGCAACTGGCTCAGCCAGGATTGGCTAGGAGCCCAGAGAGGCTAGTGTGGGGAAAGGGAGAGATGCACAGTGAGAGATACCCTATGGTCCACATTCCCACCATAGACTCTTGCAACCCTACCCGTGGGACAGCCCCTGGATCTTCATGGGCCCAGAGACTAGCATAGGGAGCTGTCTAGAGACCCCGCAACAGCATTGTTCCAGAGAGGGAACTCATGCTGGGTCCCCTACACTCCCTGAGTTCTAAGCAGCTACAGCATGGCATCATTTTGCAAGCCCAGCCCACACCAGATTGCATTCTACCCTGGGGCACAATGACCCCTGCTCCACGTGTCTGCAGCCCCATTGATACACCCCCATGTACACCCAGAGGTCTACAGGAGCATAATACCAATTGGACCCAGCAGAACACCAGGGTTCCAAGCATTCTAACACACATAGTGTCCTGGACCCTGTGGGGAATGGGTGGTACAACACACCGGGAAAGCTACCTTTGGGACAAAGGGAACCAAAAATGCGTGTTCCCTAGGGCTTGATAACTGCCTACCTGGGAGGGCTACCACAAGCAGCAACTCAACTTCCCCCAGTAGAGGAGCTGCTGGGCACATGCCCTGAGGACAAGCTCTGCCACTTGTCCACTGCAGCCCCTGCTGCTGCCACTGAGAAACAAAAGCACATGCCACTGGCAGTGACTCCACCTGCCAATAGCAGGGCCACTGCTACGTAGTTGCATGTGCCCTGAGGACAGGCTCCCCCAACCATTGCTGCTGCTGCTGCAGCCACCTGAACATTTCACCAGGGGTCTGGAGAGCACTCTGCCCCGCCCAACACAGCCAGCACCTGAGCACACCACCAGGAGGCCTGAAGATTGGCCTGTCTGGCCTGCTACAACCCCCACTCGCCATGCTCAGACACCCTACCTGGGGGTATGGGGATTGCCCTCCTCATTCACCACCACTGGCATCTGTGCACTCCTCCCAGGGGCCTATGGATGAGTCTACCCAGCCTGCCCCTACTGCCCCCGCGGCTCCCCACCCTCACATGCACCACCTCCCAAGCCCATTGCAGCCACCACTAACACCAACATACGCTGTTTCAGAGTCCAAGTGTTGTGGCAACACTGCTACTGCCATTGCCCATGCCACACACTACCCAGGGGATGACAGACTCAGCCACACTCCCAGCCTACCACGGTCACTGCCAGCACTAAAGCAAGGGCCGTCTAGAGATCCAAGAGTTGGAGTGTTTGTACCCCCTGATGCTGGTGCTCATATACACCTTCTGGAGGCCCAAAGAAAGACACACTTGACTCGCCACTGCCACAACTGGGGACGAAGAACTGATGATCTGGCATCTCCATCCCCAGTAAAACCTCACCACAGCCTCCACTAACAATTATAGCCTAAGTCACTGAAGAAATCACAGATACCACCAATGCTTTTTACAGTTGAAGAAATCATACGGAGACCACACTACTGCATGCACTCAGAATCAAAGCTGAAGTGCCCTGCCCAACACCATAGATACATCTTTAGGAAAGAGTCTTTCCCTATTAGAGCCAATCCAAAAAATTGGAAGAAGTGACTGTTAAAACAGATGCACAGATACCAGTGTAAGGACACAAGAAATAAGAAAAAACAAGGAAGATTTTTTTTTCCAAAAAAAAAAACTAATAATTTTCCAGCAATAGATTCCAATGAAAAATAAACATAAAATTCTTTTTATCTTTAAAAAGGAAACAAACAGAAATCCAGGAACTAAAGATTTTAAAGAATAAAATTTAAAAGAATACATTCGAGAGCCTTGACAATAGACCAAATCAAGCAGAAGAAAGAATTTCAGAACTTGAAGACAGGTCTTTTGAAACAAGCTGGAAGAAAGAAAAAGAAAGAAAGAGCAAGGAGGAAGGAGGGAGGGACGGGGAGTGGGAGGGAGGGAGGAAGGAAGGAAGGAAGGAAGGAAGGTAGGAAGGAAGGAAGGAAGGGGCAACAGAAAAGAAGCAAAAAAGAAAAAGAAAGACCAAGTATCTGAATTATGGGTATTCCAGAAGATGAAGGAAGACCAAAGTTATAGAAAATGTATTTAATGAAATAATAGTTGAAAACTTCCCAAGTGTACCAAGTGTACATCCAGATACAGGAAGCTCAGAGATCCTCAAATAGATTTAACTCAAAGTTTTCTCCACAACACATTCTAATCAAGCTGTCAAAAGTCCGTGACAAAGAGAGAATTCTAAAAACAGCCAGAGAAAAGTCACATATAAAGAAATCCCCATCAGACAGCCAATTTCTCAACAGAAATCCTACATGCCAGGAAAAAACGGGATGACACATTCAAAATAAGAAAAAAAGAAAGAAAGAAAAGGAAAGGAAGAAAGAAAGAGGAAGGAAGGAAGGAAGGAAAGGAAAGAAGGAAAGATTATGCAGAACAACAAGAAAACAGTTAACAAAATGACAGGAGTAAGTCCTCACATATCAATAAAACCCCTGAATGTATTGAAAGAAAGAAGAAAGAGAGAAAGAAAGAAAAGAAAAGAAAGAAAGAAAGATCATGCAGAACAACAAGAAAACAATTAATGAAATGACAGGAGTAAGTCCTCGCATATCAATAAAACCCTTGAATGTATTCCACTTAAGAGTGGGAAAAACTGACTGAATGGATTTTTTTAAAATGTCTCAACTATATGCTGCCCATAGGAAACTCACTTCACCTTGTAAAAGACATACAAACTAAAAGTAAAGAGATGAAAAATGATATTCCATGCAAATGGAAAGCACCGCAAGCAGAAGTAGCTATATCCTATAAAACAGATTTTAAGTCAAAAACAAGGTGACATATCCAGGTAGTTGTGGTGATGCTGGCCAAATAGTGCTCAGCAGGTGAGAATGAAAACCCAGGTTCAAGTGGAGTAATAAGAGCTTGAATGTTTTCATGTGCTAATGTTGCACACTTGTAAAAAAAAAAAATCTTAGGAAATGGAAAATATATATTAGTGCACATTGATATGCATTTTGGGGCAAAGACACATTGTTTGGTTCCACGATTTGTCCTTAAAGTGAAAGAATATTTAAAGCTTAGACTTACCTGGCTGTAGCAACGCTGTTCTATTAACAGAGAACTAAAACTTACATCCACATTTAATTTATGTAAATTATGTAAAACCTAGTATAGTGAGCGTAATAGCCTGTCAATGTTTGATTCCTTTTACCCCTCAATAAGTTTATTTTTACCGTATTCCTGCCTGCCTTTCTGACCTTGTTGAATCAGCCTGTGGACTAGAGTGTTAAAGAAATGTTATTGCCAAAGTGATTGTGAGAAAATTGGTATGTCATGCAGATATCATACAGAATCTTCTTGTAACATAAAAAATGCAGTTTTATTATTGTTTGTGCCTCAACTGTTTAAGTGAATATTAAATGGCTTGGGGAAAAAAAATGTCAAAACAGGAAAAGGAGACAAAGAACGTGTTCTATAATGGTAAAAGAATCAATCAAACAAGAGGATACAACAGTTCTAAATGTACATGGATTCAACACTGGAGCACCCAGGTACATTCCGCAAATTCATCAGATCCAAAGGGAGATATATATACATAATATATATGTGTGTATGTACATATGTACGTATATCCTTTCTGCCAGGGAAAGACTTGCTTTCCCTTCTGATTTTCTTCATTCTTCTGCTATTCATTGATGTATGTCATTATCCCATAATTTCAATATAAATAATTTCTTTCAAATATTTTAATTTTTTTATTTCAATTTTGACAATATATTCGATGCAGTTGTTTGGACTTACTTTAATACAATCAACTGGTCCCATTGGTTTCTACCTTAGATTCATTGTTCCCTTTCTATGGAACACATATTTGAATAACATTTTTTCAGAGAGAATATATGCATTTGTATAATTCCCATTGTCTTGCATATAAATAGCTTGATTATATATAAAATTTTTGAGTCGCATGTTTTTCTTTCAAAGCTTTGTAAATGTTTACCTTCTAGGGCTGCTTTTCCTATAGTATGTCCCGGGGAAAATAAGCTGTGAAAAATGCTTCAGGAAAAAGGTCTCCATGGTTATATAACTATAGGAAAAGTTTCATTCATACAGAAAAGTTACATTTTTCTATCAGAAACATACCAGGCAAAGTAGCATTGTATAGGCCATGAGCTCTCCTGAGATAATGAAGATGGACTAATTTTATTTCTGGTGTTTCCAAGCTACTTGACCACAGTAATCCTGAGAGAAAGCAAATGATCAATAATAATAGGTAACATCTTTTCAGCATTTACTATGCAATAAGCACTGTTCTAAGACAGTCTGTGTACATTATCTGATTTAATCCTCACAAGAGTTCTAGATGGGGGGTAGAATTTTTCAATCTGTTTTAACAAATGAGGAAACAGAGGCATAAAGAACTTAAGAAAATAAGCTTGAAATGCTGAAGCTAAATTGAAACCCAAGTAGTTAGCTCCGAACCATTATTCATATCCTTAAGAGTTGACAGGGAAGGGCAATAAAGGCAACTTCTGTATCTTTTCTAAGCCTGAAAAACACAGCAAAACATCTAATTGTGCCAGAAAAGAAAGGGAACTTTCCACCAACCAGAGGTACACTCTACTAGACTGTCCTAGAAGTTGCCACTGAATTATGGCACAGACACTTTGGGGGGTAAGTGCTCAAACTCTGCTGTTGGCCAACGTCCAGGACCCATCATTGAATACTCATCACCTCATCAATTCATCCTCCTCAACTGACAGGCAAAACAACATCCAAATATTCATTGCACATCTGTGCCAGGCAGATTATACATTAGCAATTCAAATCCAGCCGGTACACTGGCCGTTCCTGCAAATGCGTCTGTTTGGGTGAGATGCCTTGTTGTCTGGGATGGATAATAAGGCAACTCGGTCTAATCTCGAAGAACAATCAACCCATATTGCGAAGGTGACTGGCTGTGTGTGTTCTTGCCCTGGCAGCATTGGAACAATGGCCCCATAATGCACTCGACTCAGCTGGCAATGAAGTCCCATCCTGATTAGTAGCCGTGGCTGATGTCAATCACCACAGGCTGCATCATTGTCCTCTGGTCCCCAACAGTTTATTTACAGGAAAACAAAGGCTTTGGGGGGGGCCATGGCTGCTTCCCAGAGATTGCAAAATAGATTGAGCTGTCAAGCACACAAAGTAGATGAAGATTAATGAGTTGTGCGGACAATAAATATGACGAGATGACCATGAATATGCTAATGGACATTATCCATATACACCGTAATTGCTACCAAAATTAAAAGGTGGCATGAAGAAGATGGGTCACAGGGTGACAGGGAGATAATCTTGGATGCTTGAGACACTCACCCGAGATAAGGGTCTCTACAGGTTTCCTTTTTCCCCATTAAACCATCTTGAGGGGTCATTATGCACACACTATCTGAATAAGCTCCTTTTAAACAGGGATGTTAGGGGCAGGGTGAGGGTGGGAAGCTGGAAAAGTTACTTTAGGGAAAGGTGTAATTAGAATAAGAAAGGTGCTTATCAAAGGCAAGAAGTGATCAGCTGTCAGGCTCCCACTTTATCCCCAAGGGCAGAATTGATGAGAGATGTCACTTCAAACTTCAGATTCCCCAGGCTAGAGCCACAGGGATTATTGAGAATGGTATTTAGAATACCTTTCAGGAAGGAGTGGGTGATTTTTCAAAGTATTCTAATATTCTAATTAAAAAAAAATAAACATAATAGAGAAAGTTGAAGAACTTAATGTTTTAAGGCAAATGAAATCTGGCTATCAGCAATGATTTGACCTTGGAAAAGCTATGATCTGTAGTACTGTGGCATGGTCATGGCATGGCTGAGTCTCACCCTGTCTTGCAGTCAGTCCTCACAGTCCTCCATGTGGCAGGATGGTGACCCCTGTCCCCATTCACAACCTTTCTTCCTTTCCACACTCCTGTCTGTGGATGGGAGTTAAATTATTATAATAACACACCTAAGTAACGCTATGAGAGGCCACGAATAACAGAAAGAGAGAGAAAGGTTTTCTTGTTTCATGGGTTCTCTGTTCTGGACAATCTACACCCCAGAGGTCTAGGAGATGCTTCCCCAGGTTGTGGGAACTCACCTTTGCTCCTTCAGGATAGAGACCAAACAAGTTTCTTGGCCTACCCCAGGTGAAGGACTAGCAGGATGAAACCACAGTTCCAGGATGAAGAGCAAAGGGTGAAAAAGAGGAAGAGAAGTCAGGAAAAGGAAGGGGTTCCAGTCTCGGGCGGGACTGAAAATCTGCCTAACAGAGAAAAAAGGAAAGTTTGTAGAAATGTTTGAAACACGCTTACTGAAATGCGTGAGAGAAAAAGGTACCGAACTAACTTTAGAAATGAGCGAGGACTGGCCAAGAGAAAGGCCAAGGGAATGGCATATAAGCACTGTAGTCTAGTGACGAAGTTGTCTCCCATAGGGGTGTGGGTTAACAATTCTGAAACCAGCACATATGTATACTGGAATTCAACAATTAAGTAGGTAACAGATGGTAGAAGCCAGGCTTCTCACTGTTGGAGCAAGAGGTTACAGGTAAGCAAGGGGAGAAGGCTACACTGATCGATGTAGTAATAGAGCAGAGTTGAAGACATCAGCATGCATTCACATGAAACTTAATATAGATCCAGGTGGCTACACAAAGAAATATTATGGATATATTTATATGCACAGGTTAGTGTACACATATATATTTCCTTGCTCTGTCAGCTGAGAGGACCTAGAAGCAATGACACTCCAGAGGCAGTGATACCCTAGTAGCAACAAGCATGCCTAGCACTTAGATCTTGATTTTTTTTTTTTTTTTGAGACAGAGTTTCTCTCTTATTGCCCAGCCTGGAGTGCAATGGTGGGATCTCTGCTCACTGCAACCTCCACCTCCCAGGTTCAAGTGACTGTCCTGCCTCAGCCTCCCAAGTAGCTGGGATTATAGGCACCCCACCATCACACCCCGCAAATTTTTTGTATTTTTAGTAGAGACGGGGTTTCACCATGTTGACCAGGATGGTCTGAAACTCCTGACCTCAGGTGATCCACCTGCCTTGGCCTCCCAAAGTGCTGGGATTACAGGCGTGAGTCACTGCGCCCAGTCAATCTTGGTTTCTAATCCCATTATCCAAGAAAAGGAACCAAGACTCCTTAGAGTAATGGCTGATGCTAAGATGGTGCAGGAAATACACAAGCTAAGCCTGGAGCATCTTGTAATGCCAGAAAGTGAGGAAGTGCTTTTGTTTTGTTTTATTTTAAAGCCATATTGATTGAGAATATACCAGTGGGACACAAGAGCACCAAAATAAAGTAGTACTAGAATGTAACCCAAAGAGCAAAATAAATATCCATGACTTCACACTGATAGAAATAAACGAGTGAATAAAGAAGCAGGAGAGAATAGAATAGATCTCCCACTTATTTATTCATTCATGTATTTACATTGGTGTGGAATAAATCTCCCCGCGGAATTCCAAATAGTTTATGTAGCTACCCCACTCTCAAGGATGTAGAGCATAATTCCCTAATGTAATTTCGGGCTGTGTATAGTTCCTTCCTTCCAAAGAGTACAGTATGAAAGGGGGAAAAAGTGTAACTTCACAGCCAAGAAAGCTGACAAATGCTACCTCAACCAGGTGATTGAGGTCAGTGTCATATGTCATGTTGATAGGATGTGCCCTTGATCTGTTGTAACGAGAATGGCACTTCACCTCTGTGGTCTTCTTCCTCAAAACCCATAACCCCAGTCTAATCATGAGAAAAACATTAGACACATGCCAGTAGAGGGGCATGCTGCAAAATACCTGACCAGTCCTCCTCAAAACTGTCAAAATCATCAAAAACAAAGCTCGAGAAATTGTCACACACAAGAGGAGGCTAAGGAGAACTGACAACTACATGTAATTTGGTATTCTGTATAGGATCCTGGAACAGGAAAATGACATTACATAAAATGGGTAAAAACTAAGGAAATCTGAATAATGTTTGGACTTTGGTTAGCATTTTTTTTTTCGGATGGAGTCTCGCACTGTTGCCAGGCCTGGCATGCAATGGCACGACCTTGGCTCGCTGCAACCTCCGCCTCCCGGGTTCAAGGCATTCTCCTGCCTCAGCCTCCTGAGTAGCTGGGATTACAGGTGCACACCACCACACCTGGCTAATTTTTTGTATTTTTAGTAGAAACAGGGTTTCACTATGCTGGCCAGACTGGTCTCCAACTTCTGACCTCATGATCCACCCGCCCGGCCTCCCAGAGTCTGGGATTACAGCATGAGTCACCGCAGCTGGATAGTTAGTATTAATGTATCAGTAATGGTTTATGAACTGTGACCACTGTACCTTACTAAGAATGTTGAGAATATGGGAAACCTTGGAATATGTGAGAACCCTCTGAACTACTCTGCACTTCTTCTGTGTCTAAAACTATTCTGAAATTTAAAGTTCAGTTCAAAAAAAAAAGTTTGCAGCATCTTTTGTGCTCAGTAGAAAGCTTGCAATGAGACTAGTCATTTTAGTAATGGATTGTGCCTGCATACCCTTCCAGAAGTTGTGCATGTAACAGCTGGGGTGCTTAGTTTGCAAGCAACAAACATCTACTCTGACTAATTTACATGGGAAAGAAATGTACTGTAGGATATTGAGTAGCACACAGTATGTGAGAGAGCCTAAAACCAGCCTTGGAGGCCATACGGCCGAGACAATGTTGGAAACCAGGCTCAGAACCCGCCCCGTGGAGACTCCGCTGTTGCTGCTGTGGACCCACAGCTCATAGTTTACAATGCCAGCCCTCTGCTGTTCCATTCGGATGCAGCCACCAGATCTGCCACCTCAGGAAACTGTTGTGGCTGCTCTGGCTGCCAGCGCCCTTGCTAGAATGCCTCCTACAGGGTCCCTCCTTCTCCACTTCAAGTGCTCGTAATTCAGTCCAGGAGCGATGAGTCTGACTGGCTGAGCCCAGGCCGTGACTCTGCTTGGTGCAAGGGAGACTGGGATGTGAGTGTCTGGCATTTTCAGCTTCTACAGTGGGAGGAAAAGCCATGACTGGCTGGGTTTTTCTCCAAGTTGTGAGAAGTTGGCATTTCCTTTTATTTACAGCCTACAACCAACCATAGGTAAAGCCAAGTGGGGAACTGAGTGACCTTAGTTAAGGGGGAAAGTGCCATCATTGAAGAAAAGTAAGTAGCTAGGACCTGAAGCTCTAGATGGCTAGCTTCACTGCTGAGCCCAGCTTAGATGTGACCAAAACAGTTCTTTTTTTTTTTTTTTTTCAGTCGAAACACTTTGAACAGGCTTGCAGGGGGATTATTCTGGAGAAGGCACCGCTTTTGTTTTCTTTAAGCTCATGCCATCATTTCTGGAGAATGCTGTGACGAGAACCATCATCATTCAGAAGCCACCTACATAGAGCTGGGGTCCATGCCTGCTTGGGTGCCAGAGCTGCTCCCTCCGCTGGCGACTATGCACAGCAGAAGGTGCAAGGGAAGAGGGGCAGGGTTCCAGCTTTGTAATTAGACAACTCAGACTCTGGGTCCCTGCTCTGCCACACTCTAGCGGGCGACATTGGGCAAGGTATGTTTTGGAAGCTTAGTCATTCGCACTCTTCTTCATCTGTGCTCACACACCGGCTCTCCTGGCGCACTTGCCACTCTGAACTGGAACCATCTGTTAATGCATCAGCGAGCCCACTGGACTGTGCCCTGCTCATCCATTTCTGGACCCCTGGTGTTCAGCCCAGGGCTGGCACACAATAAGCACTCATGGATAAATGTATATATGAGGGTGGCAAGAGAGCTGTGTGCCCTACAGAATGCCCTCAGTCAGTAAGAATTGCTTATTGAAAATTTTGTGAACTTGAAGTCAGAGAAATGTGGATTTAAGTTCTTCTTAGCAGCTTGATCATTGGGGCAAATAAGAGCTCTTCTGAGTCTCAGTTTTTCTTTTGTAAAAGGGGGTTACTAATGAGGCAGACAGTGTTAAGTGGCTACCCCAAGGAAATTCCCAAATCCCTTCTCTCTTCTCACCACTACAGAGGCTAGAAAAGCTAAACACTCAGTTTCCCGGTCTCCCCTGTGGCTAGCAGTGACCATGTAACTCGGGTTAGGCCAGTGAGTTGAGAGGGGAAAGATTAAACGGAGATAAGCACAGCGCGGACCCAGAAAATCTGAGACAGGTCTCAGTTAATTTAGGAAGTTTATTTTGCCAAAGTTGAGGACATGCACCCATGACACAGCCTCAGGAAGTCCTGACAACATGTGCCCAAGGTATTCAGGGCACAGCCTGGATTTATGCATTTTAGGGAGAGATGAGACATCAGTCAATGTATGTAAGAAGTACATTGGTCAGTCCGGAAAGACAGGACAACCTGAAGCAAAGGGAGGAGGACTCGGAGAGGGAAGGGAGCTTCCAGGTCACAGTTAGGCGAGAGACTAACCACTGAATTCTTTTGAGTTTCTGATTAGCTTTTCCAAAGGAGGCAATCACATGTGTATTTATCTCAGTGAGCGGAGGAATAGCTTTGAATAGCATGTGAGGTAGGTTTGCCCTAAGCAGTTCCCAGCTTGAATTTTCCCTTTAGTGATTTTGGGGGCCCAAGATATTTTCCTTTCACAAAAGGAAAAGAACGTTTCTCACAATCTCAGCCTCTAGCCTTCCTCCTGCCTTTGAGTGCAGATGCAGGGCTCCACCCTTTCCACCTCATCTAAATCTAATTACCCCCAAATGCCTCATCTCCAAATATCACATTTGGGGTTAGGGCTTCAACATGTGAGTTTGAGGGGGACACAATTTAGTCCATAGCAGAGATTTATGTTGAAATATATAGGGATGAAGGATCGTAATGTCTGAAAATTACTTTCAAATTATTTTGAAAATAAAAAGAGAAATAGAGTGAGATATAAGGTAAATATGAAAAATGTGAAAGTAGATAATAGGCTTATGGAAACTGGGTAGCTTGATATACTCACTTTTGTGTTTCTCTTCATCCACTCACTACTTTCCTCTCAAATCCATTCTTTGGTCTGCCTGGCCCATGGTGGATGCTTAATATGTTTGTTGAATTCACATTAAAAATAAAGTTCTCCTTACCTGCTAATGTCTACGTGACTAGGTAGAGACACAGTTTTAAGCCATTTGCAAAAAATACCCACAATGAATTACTTTCTTAACACGATTTGCTTAAAATCGCAGTTTAACCTTGCTTTTTCTTCCCAGAGTTAAGTATCAAATGAAAGTGTGCTTGCTCTCTGTCCCCAGATGCCCCAGCCTGTCCCTCCAGACTCCAGAAGGCCTAGCTCCCTTTTTCCCTATGTGCCTTCTGCCCTCACTCAGTATCCCTACTGCTCCAAAACCTTGGGAACAAACCACATGGACAAAAGCAATCTAATGGAAGACAGTACAAATGTTGTACACTTTGAAAAATTATTTAAAAGAAGTGGCAAGATAAAACATTTAATTGCAAGTAACTTGTAAAAATCAAAGTAATAAAAACAAGAGGCAGAGCAATGGACCGTAGTTCATTGTTTGAGAATGAATTAGACCTTTATAACATTTTCAGATTCTTTAATTGTTGCAGTGCACCTTTTATTACTTTTTTCTTATTCCAAAGGTACTTATGTCTATCATAGAAAAATCAGGGCTGGGTGGTAGCTCAAGCCTGTAATCCCAGCACTTCGGGAGGCTGACACAGGAGGATCACTTGAGCCCAGGAGTTCCAGACAAGCTTGGGCAACACGGCGAAACCCCATCTCTACAAGAAACACAAAAATTAGCTTGATGTGGTGGCACTTGCCTGTAGTCCCAGCTACTCAGGAGACTGAGGTGGGAGAATCACCTGAGCCCAGGAAGGTTGAGGCTGCAGGGAGTCGTGATTGCACCACTGCCCTCCAGCCTGGATGACAGAGCAAGACCCTGTCTTGAAAAAAGAAAAAGAAAAATCAGAAAATGAAGACAAGAAAAATGAAGTCATTCTCACTCTGAGATGACTGTCATGTTGCTGTAGGTCCTTTCAGATTTTTTTCTTTGATAATGATAATAGACATTACTATTGAGTGAGTGCCTACTGTGTACCAGGTAGCCCTCACAAGACTACGAGGTGAGTATCCTCATTTTACAGATGACGAAATTGAGGCTCTAAGAGGATAAGTCACTTGCTCATGATCACACCTCTAGAAAGGATAGAACCAGAGTGAGACCTCCACATCTGCTCACCTCAAAAGCTCAAACTCTGCACTACCTCCTGTAAGTGTGTTCCTCTGTAAAAACCAGCTTCTGTCACGCAGTCCCCTATTGTTGCTTCATTATATTGCTTCCAGCTTGTATTTGTTTTTCATTGTTGCTGTAACAAATTAGCAACAATTAACAGAATTAACTTTAGTGGCTTATTTCACTTAAGTTCTGGGAGTCAGATGCCTACAATGAGTATTCTGAAGCTGAAATCAAGGTGTCAGCAGGGACGGTTGCTTCTGAGAGCAGATCTGGAAAGAATCTGTTCCTTGGCTCTTGCGGCCCCTAGAGGCTGCCTGTATTCCTTGGCCCTTGGCTACGTGACTCAGTTCTCTACTTCCATCATCTCCCCTCCCTGCAACTCCTGTCTCCCTCTTATAAAGACTCCTGTGATTATATTGCACCCACCCAGATATTAATAATTCAGGATAATCTCTCCATGTCAAGATCCTTAATTTAGTTGCATCTGCAAAGTGACTTTTACCATGGAATGTAACATTCATAGGTTCCAAGGATTTGGACGTGGGCATCCTTCGGGGACCATTATTAAGTTCACCATACAGCTTTCAGCTATTTGACCCAAAGTACAGAGCAGGAGTCATTGACTCTCCTCTGAGACTCCCACCCTACATTTCAGTCTCCCATCAGGGACCAGCTCCTGCCTGCTCTGACACTTACCAATGATCTTGGATACTAACCAATCCCATTGCCTGCTAGTTTCCTTCAAACATAGTGGAGGCTTGTTTTAAGCCACTAAAGTAAATTGTGTTAATTGTTGCTAATTTATACAGCAACAATGATGAACAATGCAGTATCAGGCTGACCTATTTCAGATTCTCCTGAATCACCCCCCAACATACACACATTTTATTTCATCCTTCTCTAGAAGAGATGTATTGAAAATAATCCCACCTACCTTCTCCATCTTGTGAAACTTTCAAGAGTCAGTAGGAGCTTGGAGGTCTCCAGGTCCTGAGGCCCTCTCTGTTGCCATAATATTTAAGTGGAATGACTTTAACCCTAAATCCGTATGTGATGGGAAAGAATCTTCCTAACGTCACTGAAGAGCTTCAGGGGTAAGGGACTTCCATTTTCTTGGTCACATAAATGTCCAGTTTTCTACTTTCCAGCTCCAGTAACATGCAGCAACTGCCCCTTTCCCATAACTCTCCATCCCATATCGAACACCCAATTCCTTCAACCTCCAAAGCACCATCAGTGCCAGCAGAGTGTGTATAGTGGTATGTGAGTTCATTCCTGTCGCTATAACAGAATACCTTACACAGGGTAATTTATAAACAACAGAAATTCATTGCTCACAGTTCTGGAGCCTGGGAAGTCCAAGATCAAGGTGCCAGCAGATCTAGTGTCTGAGGAGGTCCTCTTCCTCACAGATGGTCCTTCTCTGTATCCTCACATGTGGAAGAAGGGCAGAGAAGGTAAACTCACTCCTTAAACCCTTTTATAAGAGCACCAATCCGACCCATGAGGGTAGAGTCCTTGTGATCTAATCACTTCCCAAAAGCTCCATCTCTTAATACCATCACTTTAGAAATTAAGTTCCAATATATGAATTTTAGAGGGACGCCAACATTCAGGTCATAGCAAGTAGAGTCAACAATTACCACTACTTAGGTGTTACATAATAATAACTGTCTCCTCTGCAACATGTTTCATCTTGTACCCAAGCCTCTACCCTTTCTCTGATGAGGAAATTCAACCTAGGGCAGGGATACCTTAAGCTTCTTAATTAAAGGTAACTCAGTATCTTCCCATTTAGAATAGTCTCCTTGGTATGGCTCCAGTTGATTTAAAGTTAACATCCATAAAGTCATAAAGCTTTCTCCAGTCGGGCATGGTGGCTCATGCCTGTAATCCCAGCACTTTGGGAGGCTGAGGTGGGCAGATCATGAGGTCAGGAGTTGGAGACCAGCCTGACTAACATGGTGAAACCCCGTCTCTACTAAAAATACAAAAATTAGCTGGGCGTGGTGGCAGGCACCTGTAATTCCAGCTACTCAGGAGGCTGAGGCAGGAGAATCGCTTAAACCTGGGAGGCAGAGGTTGCAGTGAGCTGAGATTGCGCCACTGCACTCCAGCCTGGGTGATCGAGTGAGACTCTGTCTCAAAAAAAAAAAAAAAGAATTTTCTCCATTCATAGCTTCTCCACTCCCCACCTCCTAATTTTCGATATGGTATCAGCACAGTGATGGGAAGGGTGACCTTGGGTGCTGGTACTCCCCTCTGGGTCCTCACTGGCCTCTACTACTACATTCTCATCCTGTGGGGTCCTGGGCATACTATGATGGAGTCTTCTAGGGTTAAGGGTGGATGGTCTGGTCTGGGATTATCAAACAGATAATTAAAGTCCTTCCATAGCCTGAGGTCCCAAGACCCTGCACTTTGTAGCTCCCCTGTGCTGTCCCCTAATTGCTGTAAGATAGGTAGTTCTCCTAGAGGCTCCTCATGCCCCACCAGACCATGTGGGAATTCTTGGATTTCTCTCCAGGAACTGGATATCCATCCAGGAGCACTGTCTCTGCCCATCGATCTCTCCTCCCTTTAGTGCTACCGCTTCCATGTTAGACATGGCCTCACACCAAAGATTGGCTTCTCTGAGAGGCTTCGAGTAGCAGCCCTGATATCTTTTAACTCGTCCACACTTAGCCGATGCTTTCTTCTGCTTACACTTCTCTCTGAGGTTCAGCCCCAAGATGATAATGTGTTGTTCAAGCTATTGCCACACAAATGCTACGTAACAAGCCACCTCAAAACTCAGTGGTTTCCTACAACAAGCATTTTTTTTCACTTGCAGTTGTGTGGTTTGCCCAGGGCAAACCTGGAGTTGGCTCCAGGTTTGGATCGGGATCAGATTTAGTCCACACCACCTTAAATTCCCCTTGGAAAATCAAAGAAGCACAAAAGAACACAGGCTGTGCACTGCCTCTTAAGGCCCTGGCTCAGATTTACTTCCCACTGGACTAAACAAGTCATCTAGCCAGATTCATCACCAATGAGACAGGAACTATAATCTACTCATTCTGTGTACCACAAGGCCACAAGACTACAAGATATTCAGGGTTTACTACAAAGTCAGAAGAGGGTTAAACTCTTCTGACTTCCCAGAGGACTCAGAAGGCTTCAAAGAGGAGATGACTTCTGAGCTGTTTTAAAAGAACAGTTTTTTTTTTTTTTTTTTTTTTTTTAACCAAATGGCTCTGAAAGGAAGAGCATTCTGGGCAGAGGCTGTATGTTATGGAAAGTGTGCCAGCTGTGAGAGAGCCTGTGGTGAGGCTCAGAAGCCCACTGTGCTGGGAGGCGAGCCTGCAGAGTGGCAGAGGCTGACCACAGAAGATACTAGGAGCCAGCTAAGGATCTAGAGGCTTGGACTTTGTTCTAGAAGCCATGGGCAGTCTGTGATGGGTTCTGGACAAAGAAGGAGGCCTGAGCAGGTTTGGATACATGAGAGTCACATGACTAACAGGCAGGGAGGAGGCAAAAAGGGGTCTCCCCACTCCCAAAGCAAGGGTCTCCCCACTCCTAAAGCAGGGGTCTTCTCGCTCCCAAAGCAGGGATCTCCCCAATCCCAAAGCAGGGGTCTCCCCAATCCCAAAACAGGGTTCTCCCAAATCCCAAAGCAGGGGTCTCCCCACTCCCAAAACAGGCGTCTCCCCAATCCCAAATCAGTGCTCCTTCCATTAGGATCCCTGCCTACTTCCAGTCATGCCAGGCTCCAAGTGCCAGTGCTTCCTTCTCTGCTCTCCTCCTGTTGAGAATTACCACAGCTCCCTCGCCTTAATGGGGAAGGAAGGGCGAGCAGGACCCTTTCAATGACCCCGGAAAAGGAACTGCTCCATTTCACATGATCTATCTACACAACTTGGATGGCTGTAGACCATCAATGTAAACTCCTAGTCTCTATCCTATTTATTTCAGTTGATTACTCGGCATGTTTGAATAGCATGTACATTTATGGTCAGAAAATATTAGCTTCTAAACACTGCTACCATGCCCCAAATCACTTCTTTAAACTCAGATTGTTTTCCCATTCCATCATTTGCGATCAGAGTTTTCATCACACACAGATTTTTGTAAGTCAGCCCTCAACCTGGGATTTATTTGTGCCCATAAACAAAACCCCAATATTAATCACAAACTATTTCTGATTCTCAGTTAACGTCCTTAAACATCTTGTGTCCCTGGGGACTCTTTGCCTTGTCATATGAAGATGATGTTTTAAGATTTGTATTTCCCCAAAGAAGCAAGTAGATCATAAAACCTAATGTATTCCGTGGTTTGGAATGATAATTTCACCAAGAGGTGAGGGAATATTTCACCGTGGATCGTTACAACACCCACATAAGTTGTTAATAGACTCCTTCCCGTTAAATATTCATCCAGCTTCTGTTTATGGAATGGCTCCTACATCCCCAGCAGGGACTGTGGGTGGGTCTTGTATGTTGGGGGCAGAGAGGAGTGAAGGACAAAGCTGTGGACAGATTCCTAACTTGGAGTAAGAAGGTTGTGGTTAGAGGCCAAGGCAGGGGGATCACCTGAGGTCAGGAGTTCGAGACCAGCCTGAAAACCATGGTGAAACCCCACCTCTACTAAAAATACAAAATTAGCCAGGCATGGTGGCACATGCCTGTAATCCCAGCTACTCAGGAGGCTGAGGCAGGAGAATCGCTTGAACCCGGCAGGCGGAGGTTGCGGTGAAAAGAGATGGTGCTGTTGCACTTCAGCCTGGGCAACAAGAACGAAACTCCATCTCAAAAAAAAAAAAAGGTTGTGGATAGAAGGAAAAATCTATCTTGTGAAGCTAGAAAGCAAGAAGCTATGGCGGTGACGCAGCCATTCATGGGCAGCCTGCTGGAGACCACGATGGGAGACAACTTTGGGTACAAGAGAAGGCAAGAGCAGGGCCCCAGGCTGACACTACATGTGGCCACAAGAGTGCCTGTCCCTGGAGACCTGGCCAGGATGGAACAGAGGCATGTGCAGAGCCCAGATGCAGAGAGGTTGAAGAAAGGGGGTGGGGAAAAGAGGCATGCAGCACTGGACACTGCCTAAATGCAGTGGGATTCCACTTCACCAGCATTTTCTGAGAATCTCTGCCTCAGTCCTATGCTTGAATTGTTCCCACTCTGGGAACAGAGGCAGAGAGTTGCATGGCAAAGTGTCTTACAAGAAAGACCACAACAAGGGAACCTGGAAGCAAAGGTGTAGGAACCTTGAATTCTGTCCCTTGGGAGTAATCTCAGAAAGCTCATCAAAATGATATGGTGCCATCGTGCTATGATGAGGGTCAGTCTTTGAAAACAGGACTCAAATTCCTGCAGTTTCCTTTCCTAGCTAGGTGGCCTTGGTCCTCAGTCACTTCAATGCCCCAATTTTTCCCTGTAAAATGTGGGTAATATTATGACCTCCTCTGAAAGTGGTCAGGAGAATGAAATGGAATAGTATATGCACCCAGCACTTAGCAATGAGCCTGGCACAGAAGCGGTGAGAGCCTCGGGGCCTTGATGCCACGCTTTATGAAAGGCAAAGAGGAACCACCAATAGATTTAGGTAGGAGAGTGATGGGATCCAGTCTTCCTTTCAGAAAGGTGATTGGGGTGTGGAGGAGTTGGGGTGTGCTGATGTCACAGCCAGGGAATAGGGTGACTGGAGTGTCCTGATGTAAGCACAGTGGCAAAGGAAGCCTCACCTGAAACTGGGAAGAGCTGTGCCTGTTGGAAGCCAAGAGGAGGGAGGTAGAAAACATGAGCTCCTGGCGGAATGGGAGGGAGGTGATCACAGTTCTGATGATGGAAGAAGTTGGAGAGAATGGGAAAGAGCTGCAAATGCTATAATTTCACAATTTCACTCTCAAACTAAGTCACTGCTTCTACAACTCTGCACTCAGTGATGGAGAAATCGAGAAAGAATCATTGAGAGACACAGAGATGTAGATGTATGTGTCGGTATAAAATTTTTTAGAAGAGAAAAACTATTTAGAGTCCCTAGTATTTGTTTGCATCAGTTCCTTTACCAGAGCTATAGAGCTGAAATACGGTTTGGTTATCTGTCCATCTATCCATCCATCCACTCACTGTGTTTAGCAGCCTCTGACTATAGAAGGTGCTACACCAATATTTGCTGGGTAAATGAAGGAAAGAGTGAGCGCCAACAAGATTTGAAGAATGTGAGATTTAATTTAAAAAACTCTTCATGCCAGTGCAGTATTACAGTCTGCTTTTCATTTATTTCAATGGATAATTCAGGGAGTAATTTAGAAAATAAATCTCCACCACTTTAACTCGTATTCAAATCAAATCAACAGACCGTATAGGTGAGACACTGGCTCAGGGCACTTTCTCCAGGACTGGTGGGAGTGAATATTGATACAACGTGTGTAGGCAGTTTGTTTACCCTCTCAGAATGTGTATGTATTGTACACATACC
Organism: Cacajao melanocephalus; assembly: GCA_963573385.1. NCBI lineage: Eukaryota > Metazoa > Chordata > Mammalia > Primates > Pitheciidae > Cacajao > Cacajao melanocephalus. Next base: position 214,721 of record CAUYLG010075150.1, on the reverse strand, counting down.
CAGGAATTTCACTTTCAGGATGTTAGCCTTTAGATAGGCTCACACATGCGTAAAATGACACTTTACAAAGATATTCACAGAGCATCGTTAATAACGTTAAAAATGAGAAACAAATGTCCCACAGTAGAGGACCAGCTCAGTGACAGTATATCCATACAATGGGATACTATTTCGCTATTTTTAAGCAAAAGCAGCCTTAAATAAGTGGTTAGGAATGATATCCAAGATATAAAGTTGAGTGAAAGTAAAGACATGTAAGACTGTATATGTTTTTGTATTCTTAGACTGCTCCCGTAAGAATACCTAAGAAACTGGTAAGGCATTGACTCCAAATTGGAAAACAGATGTGGAAAATAGACTGACTTCCTGTATCCTCTTTTGTACCTACTTTGCCTATTTCAAAAACTAACAAACTTTAATTTCAAAAGCCAAATACTAGAGAAGGGTTTATAATGACAAAGCAAAATTCCTTTGCTCCATCCCTAGTCCCCCTCCCAGTGGTGATCATTTCTGACAATTTTACATCTCAAATAACAAGTTAATTTTGCTACTTCATGGATGAACAACTTCTCTATTACCTATTTATGTTCTAATAGTTGAAGACTTATAACCCCAACCTATAACCCCAACCTATAACCCCAACCACTTCCTCTTCCGTCTTTTTAGAAAAGTTTTTAGAAAACTTTTTAGAAAAGTTATATCATGTGCTAGTTCAAGATATAGCAGGTAACGCTGCAATGACAGACAACCCCAAATCCCAGTGGCTTCTATCAAGAAAGGTTTGTTTCTCACTCATGGGATGTGTCTATTGCAGGTCCATGGGGGACAGGAAGAGGCAGAATCTGTACAATGTAATTATTCAAAACCCAAGGCTGATAGAATAGCCACCATCTCACAAAATCACCTTCTAGAAGAAAGATTGATCCCAGTGGCAATGAAACGCTAGCCCTGGAAGTGATTCCCATCGCTTTGGGTCACAACTCAGTTACCAGAACTAATCTCATAGCCCCATCTAACCACAGAGGGTCAGGAAGTGTCCAGAACAAGGGAGAACCAGAAATATCTTGGCAAGTGGCATTCATGACTAACACAGTTACCTTTGCAACTCGACATAAAATAGTTAAACCTCTTTTTCTTGTTATATCTATGTTAGGCATCATTTCTAGACTTCTCATTTTGTAAGATGCAATTGTTACTGTTACTAGCAGCTTCTTTGCCTTCTTTCTTCCAGCTTTGGTTCCTGACTTCTTTCAGTTATACTTTCCCCCACCCCAAACCTTTTTTTATTTTTTGTTAGTTTCACATTTCAGTAACCATAATTAATTCTCTTATGCTCTGCAATTCTATGACCATATAAATATTATTTACTGCAGAGCCAAGCAATGTGCTGCAATTGTTTCTTTCTTTGTGCATCTAACGTTTCAATCTCTGGTGCCACCCTAGGGAATTTTCAGATGAATTCTCCTACACTCCATAAACTTCAGTTTGCTTTATAATTGCCCTGAAATTTAAAAATCAATGGGAGCATTGGAAGATACAACTGAAGAAATATGGGCCACACAAAGTATCAATGGGCCATGGGAGCCACAAAAGCCCCATGTGCCACCATAGAGCTAACGCAGGCCCCATTGGCTGGAGACTAGGACATCTGAGGCTGGACAAGGGACAGCTCCTGCAAGCACTGAAGGCAGCGCTGAGCACACGAGGCCAGGAGCCAGCACAGGGAACGCAGCGTCGTGCCTACTCTCACTACCAGTCTGTGCTGGCCTCCTCTAATTGCATCGGGTGTTCTGTCATTTTCCTTTGGATGCACTGTGGGGAGAAGGGCCACGTGTGCATTCACAGTAATGGTTTCCACACAGTAATGGTTTCCAACCACTATTCAGTTGGGACACTTCGGGGGCACTACAGAGGTCAGAAACAGCCAAAGGGCAACATGTTGTATTTTCTTTTTTAATGGAATCAGAATCAGAAGAATTAGCATCAATATAGGCTCTGTGCCAGGCACAGAGAAGGCACAGTGGTGGTACCCACCTGTCGTCCCAACTACTAAGAAGGCAGGAGGATCACTCAGGGCCCAGGAGTTCTGGGCTGTAGTGCACTATGCTTGGCACTAAGTTTGGCATTAACATGGTGCCCTCCCAGGAGTGGGCCACCACTGGGTTGTTTAAGGGAGGGTGAGCAGGCCCAGGTCGGAAATGGACAGGTCAGAACTCCAGAAATGTCCTGTGCTGGACAGTAGTGGGATCAGCCACTGCACTCAGGTCTGGGGAACATAGTGAGACCTCACCTCTTAAAAAAAAAAAAGACAAAGTAAAAACCTCCACGTGTTTATTGGGACAGAGGTGGAGGGAAGCAATGGTTAGAGATCACCTAGTCCGACACACCCATTCCACCGATGAGACAGTCAAGGCCCAAGCAGGGGCATCTCCAGGTTCCCAAGCATCACAGGCTCGGCACCGGCTCCCCACATCGGTGACCTCAATCTCCCTGCCAGCAGCTCCCATGTTAGAACAGCTCAGAGGACTGAAGGCTGGAAATGGTGGACGGGGAGAGACCCCACCTCCTGCCTGCTGCACAGAGCGAGACACTCCTTAGCTTTCACAGCGAGTCGCCGTCAGAACCAGGGCCAGAGGGTCACCCTGTGAACTGAGACCAACCCTCCCCCTGCCCTGCCTCCCTCTCTCCCTTGAGTTCTCAGATGTAGGGAGGCGGCTCTGCCCTGCTGGCCCCAGAGCGGCCACCGTCCATGGCTGGAAGCCAGCTACACCCTGAGTGTCCTCCTCACTCTACGTCCTTCTCTGCAGATGGGAAGGACGCTGGCATCAAACACAGTAGGAGAAGCAGCAATGGCCGCCTTTGTACCGAAGGAACCATTCTGAAACCACGCTGCTAAAGCCGCTTTAAAGGGTATCAGAGCTCTGGGGCAGGGAGGAGTGCCATCACCCTTCCTTAACAGAGTCACCTTTCACAACCTCCAGATTCTCCCGGCAGGTGCCTCGGCTGGCTCTTTGGGAGGATCTGCTGTGTGGGCCACCATCGCCCTCTTGTGGCCTGTGGGCGAAGTGCTTTATGATCTTGTTCGGAGAACAAAGGCCGTCAGTCTCCCTCCCTCCTCCTGTCTCTGGCACCCGAAACCCCTTCCTGTGGCCGCGGCGGTTTTTCATTCTGGGGGCCTTGGCCTTGGCAGTTGCAGCTTGATAGACTAATGAGATGTACATCAGCTCGGGAAACAGCTGCTGAGTGCCTGACGGAGCGGCTGAGTCCGAAGGAATGAAGTGAAAAATTGATTTATGTCAGAGGCTTTGGCAGGCATTTGCAAAGTCACCGCCACCAGCGCTGCTCCAGCGCTGACGAGGCCGCGCATGCGTGTTCACACCCCCTCAACACCCACCCCACGCACCCCACACCTCCGCTGTTACTGAAATTGACTTCAAGGCCCAACTCTCACGCCCCCTCCTCCAGGAAGCCCAGCTTGCTCTCTGCAGCTCCGAGGACTCCAAGGACAGCCATGCCCCGGCCTGCGGCCCACACCTCTGGTTCCACCTCTGCTCTGGTTCAGCCTGTGCCACGTGTCCGAGTGAGCCAGGTCTGTGGCCTATGTCTCGACCTTTGAATTTCTGAGGACAGGGGGCCGCACCTCGTGCATCCTGGAGTCAGGCCAGGCCCAGCCCTGAGGGACTGAGTCTGTTGAATGAGAGAGGTCACTTAGACCTAGCCATCGCCTCCCAAACCCACACCAAGCCCAACAAGCGATTCAGGCCCCTCTGGAGAAAGCGGGCTTTGCGGGTGCCCTGGCTGGCAGGGCTTTGCGACAGGTTTGAGGAGGGGGCCATAGCAAGGATGTCTGGGTGGGGTGGGGTGGGATGAATCGAACACTGACCACCTCCCCTCCCCCAGTGCTTGCTCCAGCCTCCACTTCCCCAAGGAGTCCCAGGCAAAGCCCGTCCAGCTCTTCTCTCCCGCGGCAAGCCTCTGAGAAGGGAGTCCACTGGACCTGAGGTTGGCTCTGGGGCAGTTATCTTGGTCCCTCTATTTCCTCATCTACCCATTAGCAGCCAAGAATATTGATTGGCATGGTTTGGGAACATGAACGGAGATGGCTGATGAAAACCCGTGAGCACCATGATGAGTCTTTCTGATCACTGGGATCAGAAAGTGTGGGGCAGGCTGTTCCCACCACATAAACCATTCAACCCCTGCTGCAACAAGATGGAAGAGTCGTCCAGGGCCTGGGCACTGGAGCCAGACTGCTTGAGCCTGAATTCTTGCCTGGACACTTACCAGCTCTGGCACTATCTGCATATTATCTTAAAAAAGGGAGATAACCAGAGCACTCACCTCACCGAACTATTGTGAGCAGAAGTGAGTTAACACATCTGAAGGAATTAGAGCAGTGATCGGGGCACGGGAAGTGCTCGGGAAAACCTCGTGTCTTAAAGACATTTGTTGCTCTAATGTCTATGGAATTAACTAATTAATAGGTTGTATTCTTCCTACATAGATTTGCACTACATGCATGGATGAGGAAGCATGAGGATGCAGTAACCTACAACTGAAATGTTGGGTCTGATCTCCAACCCAGGACTAGGCCAAGCAGAGGCTAGTGGCAGATACAGGAGCCATAGACCCACAGAGAACCTTGAAGATCTTTGTGCCAAACCAAGACCATTTAATGTTTTCATTAATGGCTTGAAGGATGGAATCGAGACCCAGCTAATCAGATTTCTGGATGATAGGAAGCTGGAAGGGATCTTAGCTACTTTGGAGGACAAGATTAAAATGCAATCCAAGCTTGACAAATTGCAGGGATGGACCTAAATCAATAAAAAGAGAGCAGCAATAAAGATAAATGCAAGCTACTTGACAGAGAACTGAGAAAATTATCCAGGTACCAAATGGTGATGGGAGAAATGAGTTTTGAGGGAGCAAGGAGGAGGTACCTGGATGTAAATTGATCAAGTCATGCTGTCTGTAAAGTGGAGGCACAACTCTGTCACCTCGTGGATCTCCAACTTCAGTGAGCGTAAGAATATAGCTCAGAGAGCTTTGAAAATGCAGATTTCTAAGCCACAGACCTGAGATTGTGATTCAGTAGTTCTGGAACGGAGCTAAGAAGATTCTGGTGTGGGTGGCCCGTGGGCAGTGCTTTGAGAAAACTGGCACAGTAAGGACGTAGCCTCTGACCACACCGTTATTTCCTAAATGTTTACTGTGTGGAATGTTTATCCCACGGGACTTTCTGTAAGAAGTGAGTCCATGGTCAGATAAGCTTGGGAATGTTCTCTGTTCAAAATAGAAAAAAAATTGTGGCCAGGCGTGGTGGCTCATGCCTGTAATCCCAGCACTTTGGGAGGCTGAGGTGGGCGGATCATCTGAGGTTGGGAGTTTGAGACCAGCCTGACCAACATGGAAAAACTCTGTCTCTACTAAAAAATGCAAAATTAGCAGGGCATGGTGGTACATGTCTGTAATCCCAGCTACTCAGGAGGCTAAGGCAGGAGAATCACTTGAACCCGGGAGGCCGAGTTTGCAGTGGGTGAGGATCACACCCCTGCACTCCAGCCTGGGCAACAAAAGTGAAACTCCATCTCAAAAAAAAAAAAAAAAAGAAAGAAAGAAAAAAGAAAAAAAAATCACAAGGCAAGTGAGCACAACAGTGACCTCAACTTTTTTTTGCAATCAAATAAACTGCATAACTTGGTTCAATCTAGAGTTTCCCAAACTTTTTTATTAAGGACTCATTTTTTTCATGTGACATCCAAAAACACCTTGTGCAACATGCTTCAGAAAACTCCCATTCAAGCCCCTTCCCCATCAATTCTCTAGGATTTCTCAGTCTTCATCCCTTTCACTGCCCTGTGCTGAAACCTACCCAGGGAGCTGGAATTTGCCAGCATTTACAATGCTGCTCTGTCTCCTAACTACCCTGCGTGTGAACTTTCCTTTAACGTTTAGAAGAGAGGAAAACAAGTTAACTACAGCTTGAGTCTTGGGCTTCTATTGCTGACTGACAGTGTCCCGTGCACCCGGGATGGGTGAAGAGGCCGTGCTTTTCCTCCTCTGTTTATTGCCTTCCTTGACCTTGTGTCCAGAATTGCTAGTTGCCTTCTCATTGGCTATGCTCTCTTTCCTTTAGTAACAGAATACCCGTGTCATTGAATGTGGCAATGTGCCCCGCTACAAAACCACATTCTACAGCCTCCCCTGCAGATGTGGTCAGTCAGCTGTACTCAGAATTCACTGGGGGGATTTCTGGGGAATTCCTTTAGAGATGGCTGACGCATTTGAAAGGCACCCTTTTTGCTCTTCCCCAATTTGTTCTTCTTCTTCCTGCCTGGAACACAGATAGGACAGGGGAGCTGGCAGCCAAGTTGGGCCATGAGGTAACCTTACAGATGGAAGCCACTCACTAAGGATGGAAGAGCAGAAAGACAGGAGGAGCCCAAGATGATGATGGCACTGTGAAGCCACTAGAGCAGTCCTGCCCTGCCTAAGAGAAAACATGCACCCCTATTTTGTTTAAGGCACTGTTTTGCAGGTCTCTATTGCTAACAGTTGAATGCAATTTTGAACTCACACAGGGTAGAGTCAATAAAGTCTTTTTGTCATTTTCCCCAAATCTCAGCTCCTCCGGCCTTCCATCCTGACCACACCCCCCGATGTTCGTGTGTGTGTGTGTGTGTGTGCGCGCGTGCACGCACGCTCGTGCACACATGTGTGCTTTCCTGTCCCACCCTCAGCATAAGGCCCCTGCACCGCTTGAGCCAGCACAGTTCCATGCAGCCCGTGTTTTTGGCTGCCTCTTTTGTCTCCTTTACTGGAATTAACCACAGAATGGAATTAACTCAGAATGACATGTTCAAGAGCCTCACATCCCCGTAGAATAAATCCCTTTTGGAATCTCTGTGCTTTATTTCTAAATGTTTTGTAATCTACATTCAACATAGAATTCCTGTCTGAAATCATTGGGTGGGCTCCTGAGATGAGGCAGGTTGAATGGAAATACCATCTCCAAGAATTCCCTTCATCTCACCCATGACACCTGCTGAAAAGGAAGGGAAAGCCATGCCATTGCAAAGAAAAACGAGAAACAAGCATAAGCTCGGACAGGAGGATCCACATGGTCCCCTCCAGTGAAGGAGAGATGGGAGGGCAGAGGGGCCCCTGCAGCCTGTGTCCTCACTCCCCCTTGGCTGCCTGCCTTGCTCTCCTGGCTTCTGGTCCAGGAGGCCCCACCCTCTGTCAGAGGCCACCCCCGGCCTAGTGCAGACCCACATTCTGCCATGTAGGTCCTGCCAACGGAGATCCATTGGAGTTTCCTTCTGTGCAGGCCCTGCTGGCCTCAGTCCTCAGAAAGAGAAGCAGTCTAGAACAGTCTTTAGACTTTTCTTCTCTACTGGGACTGGAAAGTCCATTTCCAAGGAGCTTTTCCCCAAGTTTAGACCCACTAAAGTGGTTGCATTTTCTAAGAGATTCAAATGGGACATTTTCCTGGAGGAAAGAACTAGAATTCACTGAAAACCTATCAATTGCTACTATATGTATTTGTCAACGCCTGGCCAAGTCATAGCAAACCAAGAAGAAATTAGTGGTAATCCTCACTCCTGGGAGATTCCAACACTGGCCCTAGACAGACTTCTTTGCTCGAGAATGTGCTGATAAATAGCATAATAAACCTATGAAAACTCAACATGGGGCCTTGTGGAAATTGTATAACACAGAGAATAGGAACCAGCTAGTAAGGTCCAAAAGAAACCTTGCCTTGAAAACACAATCACTTCCTGAAATAGAAGGAAAATTTGAGAATATATAGGGGCATATTCTTAATGAGACAAAATATGTAAGTTCTATTAAATAAGAACTGAGTGAAGTAAGGAGAGAAACGAAAAGAAACATCGTTTCAAGATAAAATGCACTGAAAGCAATAAGCAACAAGCTTCGCACTTCAGCTAATAAACTGATAAAAGGTTTATTATAAGAAACTTACAAGATGTTTCTAGAAGTGAGATTAAGAAACAGAAAAGAAATAATAAGAATAATAAGAAATAGAAATAGAAAAGCAGGAACAGCGATGACTATCAACCGTGGCTCTCCACCCTGTGAATAAAAGGTGCGGCACCTTATTCAACCTATGAATAAAAAAACTAGGTTAGCAGCGATACCAGAAGTGTCATGGGAGAAAAGGTCTGAAAAAATACCCCAAATTCTGGCTTTGTTACCATTGAATCCTGCTAAAAAGAAAAACTGAGGCTAAGAATGATGGAAGGCTAAGGAAGACTGGGAGGCACCGTGGTGGGGAGCCGGCCGGGCTGAGCTCAGGACCACGGACCTGGGATCAAGGCCTTCTCTGTCATTCGCCATCTGGGTGGCTCGGACAAGCCACTCCCCTTCTTCTGGGACTCAGTTTTCCCCTCTGTGAAATGGGAGGGTGTCCATCTTAGTTGAGGTTTCCCAAAGAGCAGATCCGAGGCAAAAACTTGGGCACAGACGGTTAACTGAGAAGGGAATGTCAGGCAGCAAAGCAAGGAAGTGAGGAAAATGAGACAGAAAAGTGGCCTCCAGAAGCCAAGGAAGCAGCTGTGGGCTCAGCTGACTGGGGACCCTCTGAAATACTGAAAGCAGCCTCAGAATCGTTCCACTGGGACACAGGGCATTTGTGGCACCTACCCACGGATTGATTCCCATTCCTCATGGTATGCTGGTGGCTCCGCCATCCCCATCTTGTGCCTCCAGTGCCAGAAAAAGCTCCCAGCAAAGAAGCCATGCAATGCAGGTGCCTGAGGCAGAAGGGAGCCCACAAGCTGGGAACTGCCTTGCGCAGCTTCAGGAGAACTCCAGGGCCAGAGAATGTGGGGCAGGGTGGCAACAGGATCTGCCGTGAATCCACTGCAGGCCCAGCACTCTGATATGAACAAGAGGGATTCAGAGGGAAGATTTGCCGTGACTGAGCGCTGCAGAGCTCCAGGGTGGTTGCCAGGCATGGTAGCAAGAAGACAAATGCAATTGTTCTCACGTCTGTCTGCCCAGTGGGCTGTGTGCTCCTGGGGGAAGATGGACCACGTCTGAGTTATCACCACAGCCCTGGAGCCCAGCACAGAGCCTGCCACACATTAGATGCTCAGTCATTGTCACCTCCAACTGTCCCAGGAGCAGAGCTTGGACCCGTGACACAGGTTTCAGCTCAACATCAGGAAGAACTTTCTAAGAGGTGGTGAAGGGCAGGACGGGCACCTTGGAGTTTTGCGCCCTTTCCCCAAGCTAGGCTCATTAGCGCCTCAGTCTCCTCTGGTCTGACTCCCACTCGGTGCCTGAATGCCCTCAATATCACACACTCTTTCATTTCCTGTTTCTAAATCTGTAGCAACATGGCGCTCACCACTTCCTAAAGCAGCTTTTTCCACCTCAGTGTTCTCAGAAACACCTTGTTGCAAAGACCTGGGTCCAGGTACAAGCCCCAGCTCTGTAAGGCATTTCACCACCTGGGGCCTCAGTTTCCTCTCCTGAAAAATGGAGGTGTTTGGACAGCAGAGTTAGGAGTTACATTTGGTAAAGAATCGAGCATAGTACTCACCACATCTACTTAGTCAATAATATTAGAAAAAATTAAATGTTGGCTGGGTGCAGTGGCTCACACCTGTAATCCCAGCACTTTGGGAGGCTGAGACCAGTGGATCACTTGAGGTCAGCAGTTCAAGACCAGCCTGGACAACATAGTTAAACCCTGTCTCTACTAAAAATATAAAAATTAGCTGGGCATGGTAGCAGGCACCTGTAATCCCGGCTACTCAGGAGGCTGAGGCAGGAGAATCGCTTGAACCCAGGAGGCAGAGGTTGCAGTGAGCCGAGATTGTACCATTGCACGCCAGCCTGGGCAACAGAACAAGGCTCCAACTTGAAAAAGTAAAATAATTTTTTAAAATTAAAAAAAAATTTAAAAATAAAAAATTAAATATGTAGGTAGATGTGCTTCTATTAGACAACACACATTCTTTTTACCCCTTCCTTTCCCTTTTTGCCTGGCAGTACGCTTTAAGCTCATTTGATGCTTCAGGCTGCAGTAGTCACCTTTACCTCCTTCCTCTATTTGGTTTCTAACCTCTATGATACCTTCTTATCTTCTTTGTAGGTGTGTTTATTAAAGAGAATGTCCACATGCTTTGCAGAAGTATTTGTGGTCATATCCAGCTGCCTATAAACTGAACCTGCCCCACTGAAATGTTTTGTTGGGCCTGCAGAATGCTTAATAAAAATATGAACCAAAATTTAAAAATAGAAATACTTTACCCGCCCACCCCCCACCCCCCCATCCCCCCAACCTCCCCAACCCCCGTTTTGGATTTCCAACTTTACTTGAGAAATGAAAACGTGGCAATCGTGGGCCATGATGTGGGCAACCATTGGCTGGAGCTGAGGCAGCTGTTCCTTAGAGAGGACGTGGGCTCTTCACTTCACCCCACTTCTCACTACTCCCTATCGTCTCCCTGCCCTCACCCCACCTCACGAACTTGGCCTGCCTGGCCTCTATAGCTTTTCTCATTGTGACCCTGGTTTACATAACACAAATCTGCACGAAGCATCTATTTTCTTCCAGTAATGCAGGGACAGGTATTTTCTATGCCCAATGCCTCCTGTTGATTGAATAGATAAATGAACAAATGAATGAATGCTAAATAAATACTGAACTAATTATTTAATTTTTTTTTTTTTTTTTTTTTTTGAGACAGGGTCTTGCTTTCTCATCCAGGCTGGAGTGCAATGGTGCAGACTGGATAAGAAAGCAAGACCCTGTCTCAGAGTGAGCTCACTGCCACCTCAAACGCCTGGGTTCAACCAATCCTCCCACCTCAGCCTCCTGAGTAGCTAAGACTACAGGAACGTGCCACCAAGGCCGGCAAATATTTCTACTTTTTTGATAGAGGTGGGATCTTACTATGTTTCCCAGGCTGGTCTCAAACTCCTGGCCTCAAGGAATTCTCCCACCTCAGCCTCTGAAAGTGCTGGGATTTTAGGCGTGAGCCACCGTGCTCCACCTGAACACATCAAATATGTATAAACATGTACAAACTACGTTGCTCTCATAGGAATGAAGTTCAAGTTACGGTGACTCTCACAAGGTTCCCCTCAAGGATAAGCAGAACTCTTACTCCCTGATGCTCAAAATAAAATACCCCACTCTTTTCTCAATAGCTCCCAGACACTATCTGCCCCATGTAAACAGAACCGCTCCCTCCAACCCCAGAAGTCCACATCTGGAATATGTCATGCCATTTCTTCACTCTCCTCCCTGGGTTGCTTATCAGATGCGCTCTGCATCATCTCCTGCATCCTGTGGCCAAATAAACCAGTCAGTGCTCAATTCTCCAATTGACTGGATGGCTCAGGGAACAAACCCTCAAATCTGATTACAGGAAAATTCATTACTTTAAGTCCTCCCTCAGGGTTCAGAGCTCATAAAAGAAACCTCCAGAGGCCCAGGCTGAGGGGAGAGAAGCTCCTAGGCTGCACATCTACAGATTGCCAATAATTAACCTGAACTAATTATTGTCGAGCCCCAGGTCAGTCTTCCCAGATCAAGGCTCCCTCCTGACAACCGAGTTTTCAGAGCCAGAACTTTTCACTCAGACACAAAAGGAACATTCAGCAGATTTTAATAAAAAAGAGCATGACCCACACAGGATCCTCTGCATGGCAGAGACCCAGCTGGTTGGAGGCCTACCGGCAGGATCCCAGTTCAGGGCCCCCAGGGAGACACCTGTGCAAGGCGAGGACTCTTTCCCCGGCCCTGTTTACAACCCTTTTAGAATTTTTGAACAAATAAGACCACACATCTCAATACATAGACAAACGGCAAGGCAGGAAAGATATGTATACTCATAATATTAAAAGCTGACATGAAAAAATAAGACAAAAATGAATATTCCAAAGGCAAAATTAGTAAATTATAAGGAAAATAATTCACTGTGGAAACAATAGCTAATCTATATAATCAGCATGGTTTATTTCATGTTCAGTCTCACTCTAGTAATTTTTAAAAAATCAATGAGATAGCATTTATTTTTCTGGCTGGGCACAGTGGCTCATACCTGTAATCCCAGCACTTTGGGAGGCTAAGCGGGGAGGATCACCTGAGCTCAGGAGTTCAAGACCAGCTTGGCCAACATGGTGAAAGCCCATCTCTACTACAAATACAAAAATTAGCTGGGCGTGGTGGCACATGCCTGTAGTCCCAGCTACTCGGGAGGCTGAGGCAGGAGGGTCACTTGAACCTGGGAGGTGGAGGTTGCATTGAGCCGAGATCACACTACTACATTCCAGCCTGGGCAACAGAGTAAGACTGTCCCAAAAAACAAAACAAACAAACAAAAAAACCCATTTTGTTTTCTGAGATTGGTAAAATGTTTTGAGCCCGGCTTTTTTAGTGCTAATGTTTGTATTCATAAGGGAAGTGAAATTGAGCACTGTTACACACTGGAGTATAAAGTAATAAATCAGTGCAATTTTGAGAAGGTAATTTGGCAATAGATAACAAAAATCTTAAAATATGCATATTTTTTAAACTTTTAAGAACTTTATCCTTAAGGCAGTGGTTCTCAAGCAGGGGCAATTTTGCCACCCAAGGGACATCTGGCAATCTAGAGACATTGATTGTCAGCAAGTTGGGGGAGGGGGTGTTGCTGGCACCCAGTGGATGCAGGCCACGGAGACAGTTACCCATCCTGCGACACACAGGACAGCCCCCAGAATAAGAATTATTGTCACTCTTGAGAAACCCTGCTTCAGGAGAAAAAACTCAGGCAAGTGCACAGGGGTATATAGCCAAAGACACTCAGTTCACCATTGTTTAGAAAGCTAAAAAGTGAGAAACAGTGTGCATCACTAGGTCACTAATTAAATAAATCATTCGACATGTAGACACTAGACCATCATAGATCCATTAAAAATTAAATACACTCCAGCCTGGGGGACAGAGTGAGACTCTATCTCAAAAATAAAATTAAATAAGTCTGTGTTTCTTGATGAGAATATATTCATTCTATAATGGTAAGTGAGAAGAACTGGTTTCATAATCATATGCCTAGGATAATCATCTTTTTAGATGTGCATATATATGTATAGAGAAAAATCTGAAAGTGTTTATCTACCATGTAACACCTTTAACAGTAGTTATCTCTAGGTGGAAACATTATGGGTCATTTTAGTTTTTTTTTTTTTTTTGAAATGAGAGTCTCACTCTTGTCACCCAGACTGGAGTGCAATGGCATGATCTCAGCTCACTACAACCTCTGCCTCTTAGGTTCAAGTGATTCTCCTGCCTCAGCCTCCTGAGTAGCTGAGATTACAGGCTCCTGCCACCACACCTGGCTAATTTTTTTCTATTTTTAGTAGAGACAGGGTTTCACCGTGTTGGTCAGGCTGGTCTCAAACTCCTGACCTCATGTGATCCACCTGCCTCGGCCTCCCAAAGTGCTGGGATTTTAGACGTGAGCCATCATGCCCGGCCCATTTTAATTTTTTGTTTTAGCTTTTCAGTGTTTTCTATTTTTCTTCTATTAGCATGGCTAATGAAGACCTTCTAATGCAGAGCTGAAGATCAAGGACATTAGAATCAGACACAGACTGTTCTGTCCCAGCTCTGAGAAAAGCTGCATCTTTGCCTGGCAGCCATCAGCTGGAGATGCCCTTCACCCAGAGGCACCCCAATTTCCATAAACTCCCCTCATGGAAAGGTGTGAGCATGTCCCTTTTCTCTTCTGGAAATCATTCAAAGACAACCATTTTTATTGAAAAATAGAAACACTCTAAACTCCAGAATGAAAACTATTTGGAAGGGCTGCCCAAAGCAGTAGAAATAAAACAGGAGATAGAACAGGGGCAGCACCCGAGGCTGTGAGAGGCAGGCCTCCGAGAGAGCTGCAAACATGATTTTCTACACTGAGAGGCAATGCCGCAATGTGCAAAATGAATCACTGTTCGTAACAGTGAGTTCATAGTAGGGGTTATTGCCTAGCATAAGGAGATTTTCCTGGACGTGGTTTTGTTCTCAAAAGCAGAGGAAATGGGGCTATAAATGAGAACTCACCCAAACTAGCTATATTTGCAGGCAGCAGTTGGGGAAGAAGCGGAAAAGAGTGAATTTGCATGGCAAAAACAAACAGCACTCCCTGCAAAAAAAACAATAAACAAAACCCAGCTTATTTCCACTGGCTTGGGAGCAGTAAAGGCTAAACAAACACATATAATACTTTGCATCACTTCAAAATAAAACAAAACAAAAAATCCATTGTGCTGAGGACACAGTGGCGAAGCAACTGGATATACTGCCTACCCTCGTAGACCTCACAATCTGGCTCTGGCTGGAGGAGCCAGATGATAGTCAAATCATTCCACGAATCATGAACTGCAAATGCAATATGGTGGGTAAGAGCTTGGGCTTTGGAGTGAGAGAAACCCAGGCTCTAACCCACGCTCCTCCACCTAACCTCTCGGAGGGACTTTGCTCATCTGTGTTAGACATAGTGAACCCCAAGTTTCTCTTCAAAGAATCAGTATGTCAGTATGTTCAGCTCTTATTCTTTAATTCTCCATTTTAAAGTTTAACTTCCTTGCAGTTTCAGTAAACAACCTTTTCCACCAGTTCTAATCAGTAGTTCACCTCTGTTCCCCTGGTCCCCTGCTCTGTCCTGGCTCATCCCGGTCACCTGCTCTGGTTGTGCTTTGACCCCTGGCTACCTGCTCTGGCTTGCCCCTAACCATCCTTCCCACCAAACCACCCACCCTGCCACTCCTGCTCATACCCCTGCTCCCTTTAAAATAGCCAATTGGAATTAGCCTAGCCTGTGTGGCATAACCCTAGCCAATAGGGAAATGACACAGCAGTAGGGGTGACCTGCATCAGGAATAAGAACCCCTTCCCCTCCTTGTCCAGGTGTGCGCTCGCCATTGTTCCATCTGTGAGCCACACCCTTCTATAGAAGTAAATTGCCTTGCTGAGGAAATTGATATTCAAGTGCTACTTCTTTTGTGGCACAGAAAATTTAATTATAACATCTGCAAAATGTGAAAATATAATATAATAGCACCTGCATCTGGGGGTTGTTGTGGGGTTTCCAAGAGATAATGTATGGAAGACACTTAGGGAGTGCCCAGCACATAGTGGATGCTCAGTAGATGTTGGCTTTGCTATTGATGTCACTGACATGATCAGTAGCAGCAGCAGTAGCAGTAGTCATAATAGTATGATGAAGAAAAAGCAAAAGTTGTTATAAGAACTTGTAATGTTCTTATAAGGGCCTGGAGGAGGGCATGTTTAGATGGTGGTCATGGAAGCTTCTCTAGGGAAGAGCGAGAGGAACCAAAAAGAACATGAGTCTCCAGCATTTACCATAAGTTACCCAGCATGGAGTCTGCGCAGCCCCCTTCATGAAGACATAGTTAAATCTATCCACATTAAAGGAAAATTCCTGTCACCCACCAAACACCCTTCTTTCACAAACACTCCCATTCCAAAGATGTTTGGTTACAACTGTATGTAATTTCAAATGTCTTGCATATTACAAAATAAATACAAATGTTTTCACAACATGGAAGAGAACTGGGCCTGATTTCCATGGGTGGCTCTCCCAGTGGCTACTTTGATTTTCTGCAAGTCACTTTTGAGGACTGTGCTCTCTCTTTTGTAAAGTGCAGAGCTTGGGTTAAATGATTTTAAAAGTCCCTTCAAATACAAAAATTGTAGGGATGATCTGTATTCCTCCAGTGCGTGGCAGGGGTATTCTAGCTGAGCTTAACTAGCTCTCAGAGGCCAGGAGCCCCCTGCCGCCATTGGAGCCCTACCATGAAGCAGAGGGCCCCCTCCCCCACCCCATTCAGCCTCTCCTGTCAGCAGGTGCAGCAAACTGGCAGGAGCTAATGAAATGTTTACTGAAAAGATTAGCTTGTCAGTGGAGCCTGGACAGATGGCTATTGATCCTCTGCTCATCTGTCACCCCTGTTCCATCTGAGACAAGGTGCAGGAGCAGGCTCTCTCTGACCCAGAGCTCAGGCAGGGGCTCAAGCCCCAGGTACGCATCCCCAGTGGCACACTTGAAAAGACATTTGCAGTGTGAAAAGGTCTCTTAGATCTGTGGCCTGGTCCCAGCAGTCCCTGGGTCACTAGAAGCCCCCACCTCTGCTCTATTCAATTGTTCAGCTGTGGGATCCTGGCGAGAACCTCGGAAATGTCAGACCTGAGTTCAGATCCTACCTTAATTACTTTGTGAGCTTGCACCCTCTGAGACACCATCTTTCTTACCTATAAAACAAGGACATTAACACCTGCCTCATAAAGTATGACATGACTAAAATTAGGAAATGAGGATATCGCGGTTCTAAGAACCAACATCATTGAGGGGATGTTTGTTTTACTTGTTAAAATGGAAAAGTTGAGGTCAAGGTTAGAACTATTGCAGAGCGCAGGAATTTTCCCGATGTGTCATGCCTCTGAGTGGTCTTGAGGAATCTGGCTTCTGTGATGTTCTAAAGAGCTTGACTTTACCTCAAGGGCAATACCATGCCACTGAAGGGCATGACCTGATGAAAATGAGTTTAGCAAGGTGGCTCTGCCTGTAGGGAGGTAAGACTGGAATTTGTCACAGCTAAGGTAATGGCAATGGGAATCCAGAGGTTTGCTGGAGATATAAGAAGGCACAAGACTTGAAGAGTGATTGATGATTGATTGACTGATCAAACAAGAGAGGTGGCAGCAGGGATGACTCCCCTGTGCATGGCGGCACTTTCAGTGACACAGAAGCCCTGGAGTAGAAGCAGTACAGAGGCAGCTAGTGGGCGCATTTTGAGCATGGTGAGTGTGAGATGCCTGCGGGGCCCCTGACTGGGAGAACTCCCAGGAGGTTGATGGAGTCTGAGGCTCAGGAGTCAGATCTGGCCCAGTATACAGATTAGAGAGTTGTCATTGTCATCTTCCTCCTCCTCTTTCTCCTCCTCCCCTTCTTCATCTAGTTGGTGACAGAGCCACAGAGAGGATGAGGCCGCCCATGGAGAACATGTGACCAGAAGAGAAGGGGCCCAGTACAGAAAATCCTGTGGGGACTGGCAGAAAGAAACGCCTGGAAAACAAAGAGTGCTATCATGGAAGTCAGGAGTTTCAGGAAGGAGGGAGGGAGGGAGTGGGCAACAGCAGAAAATCCTACAGAAAGGTCATATAAAAAACAAAAACAGAAACCTACACAGTGCCTCCCGGACTTAGTAACAAGAGGTTGTTTTAAACTTGAGAAAGGCGGTTTCTGTGGGGCAGTTGAGGCCCAAAGGTCAACTATGGAGAATTGAGAGTGGGTGGGAGGTGAGAAAAGGCAACCTGTGGAATGTCCCTTTGGAGAAGCTGGGCACCAGCTGGAGGACCATGGGGAAAAGCAGGGCTGACGCAGGAGGGGAGTCCCCTGAGGGTACGCCCTGGGCTGTGGGGAGGATGCAGGAGAGAGTGAGCAGGTGGAGACCTACGGAGAGAGAATGAGCCCGAAGGAACCTGGAGAAGCACGAGCCCAGAGTCCAGATCCAGATTGGGGGTTGAGGCCAACTCATCTACCAACTACCACCAACAGGCAGGCCCTGTAGACAGGGCAGGCTGAGCCCCAAAGGGAGGAAGGGAAGCTAAGCAGGCCCCTCCTGATGGGCTTGAGTTTCTCAGGGAGGAAGGTGAGGCTGCCTGATGAGGGCACTAAGGCAAGTCAGGAGGCTGTGGAACAGTTGCCCTGGGGAATGAAGGGCACTGGCCAGGGGTCCTCATGGCTGCCAGATGAGGGGAACACAAGTATGCATAGAAAAGGAAAGCTGGACTCAAGGGATGCCCAGGATCAAATGAGCAGGACCCTCCATTTGCTGGGCTGGGGGTACAGCTGCCACTCAACCCAACTGCCCAAGTGGGGAGAGACAATGGAACAAGGCCTTTGGGGCTGCGTGGAGAGGCGGTTGTTCTCATCAGTGAGAGGGAGCCCCCGCTCCTCTCTGCCCCTCCCTCTCTCCTTTTAGAAGCCTCTCCCTCTTCAACCTCAGCTTCATGCAGGTCTGCATTCTGAGTGCCTGGCATCAGGCATGGAGACCAGAGAGGACAGCATGTCACACTTACACACACACACAGGCAGGGTGGACAGGACCCCCATCCAGGAGGCCTCCAGCTAGTGCCTGACCCTGGGACCCTGAGGCCTTTCTCCACCTCAGTTTCCCCATCTAGACAATAAGTATAAGGTCTTTTAGGCCAACTGACTGTGCCATGAATGGCATGGTAACCTCTGTGACCTGTACATACACCCCAGATGAGTTCCTGGAAGGACGATCAACCCCTGTGATGCCTAACTAACCTGACGCGTTCTTCTATTGTTTCTTATTCCGGCCTCAGTTGACAAGGCCATTGGACTATGTAGCTGACCTTGGCCAACCTTGTGACTCCACACCCTAGGACCCCCTCCCAAACTGTAACTTCTGTAACTCTCCACTGTTTACGCCAAACCTATAAAACCAACTCCTATCCCACTGCCCTCCGCTGACTCTCTTTCAGACTCAGCCCGCCCGCACCCGGGTGAATAAACAGCCATGTTGCTCACACAAAGCCTGTTTGGGGGATCTCTTCATTCAAAGTGTGTGTTTTAACAATAAGAAGGCTGTCTCCAGGAATCCCTAAGTCCCCTGGCCAGTGTGGACCTTCTAGAGAGTGAAGATTTCTTTATGAGTGTGTTTTTTTAATCATCTGAGCTGCTGGCAAGGGAGGGTGGGAAGGTGCAGTGCAGGGCTGAGCTCAGAAACACAGACACGGAGTTAACTGCGGAACTGTCTAAACAAGATCTGAATGGAAACGCTGCTCTGTTAATTAATGGCTTCTTTTGAGGTTATTAAGTTAGACTGGGTAGGTGTGTGGCCTTTCTTTCTACTGCCCTTCCAATTAACAGGCACTTTGCTTGGTAAATGTTAATTTAGAGTAATTGGGCGTGCAGAGGAGGGGAGTGCAGGCCCGGGAAACAATGCTCTCTCTACTGTAGGTTAATTGCTGGTAAACGTTGTTCTCGGCAGCTCTGGTCCCAGATGAGGATGATTAATGGCCGTGGAGCACAGGCTGAAACCCTCTGGGGTCAGCAGAACTGCGGCAGGCTTAACCCCTCAGTGACCAGGATGAGGGCGAAATTCCAGTGACTCCTACTGGGTTTATGAACAAGAGACCTTGAGGTGTGCCCCTCACCTGTGAAAGAGGTTCATGGGGTCACTTCTTGCAGGTAAGCTAGGAAAGTCAAGCACCAAGCTGGCAAAAAATGCTTCATTCCACTGATAGATGGAATAACTCATTGCAGCTGTGATTACCCTGGATATTACCATGTAAGGAAATAACACTGATTTCCGCCCCCCCCCCCCGAAAAACTCCAATGTCCTCCACTTAGCCTCTGCTCTCACCACAATCTCTTTCAGCCAAGTCAACCTGTGCTGGTCAGTTTTTGATGTGTGAGCTTGTGAACAGTCCCATATTCTAGCAAATGCGAGCCTAGGAATTGGTATGAAAGTATTTTGTAGACGGCGTTGAAGTCAGTTGACTTTGGGTAAGGAAGATTGTCGTAGATAGCCAGGGTGGGCCTGATTCAATCAATCAGTGGAGCAGGGCTGAGGAGTTCCTGAAGAAGGAATTCTGCCTGTAGGCTACAGCCACAGATCCTGTCCCAGGGCCCCAGCCTGCCTTTCCTGATGGCCTGCCCCACAGATTCCATAATGATGGAAGCCAGTTCCTTGCAATAAAACTCTTAATCTATATCCCCTTCGGTTCTGTTGGAACTCTGATTGATATACAACCCAAAAGTCACTCAGGGCCAGGGACAGTGCCCTGAGCCAGGCTTCTTTTCCCAGTTTACCTCTCTCAGAAACGCAAATGAGAGCTGGCTCATCTCCCAGCTCTCAGAGCCACCTGGTAAGAAAGTTCCTGTGCTCACCTGGGTCCCAGAGGCTCCCAAGCCCAACTGTCTTCTGGGTTAAGGATTCTACAATCATCAGGATAATTTCTTCCCTGAAAACTTTTTCTTTGGAAGATAGATAAATTATTGTAGCATGCATGGGATTGTACCTATACATGCTTTATTGTGAAAAGCCAATGGATACGTATTTTAAATTTATTAATTTAAAGACCTCTAGGTTATAATGGGGAAGAATAAAAGAAGAACATTGGATACTCTTTGTGTAAGAAGGGAAGGAGGAACACAAATATATGTTCACATTTACGTAAGAATCACTGGAAGGACAAATAAACTAACAGAGATGGTTGTCAGTAGAGGTGGTGGCTGGAGTGAATTGGAAAAGAATGAGAGAGGATTCTCAGGGAAAGATACTCTGATTTTTTTTCCTTCCAATATGATCTCAAGGTGATTTTTTAATTAAGTGATTATCTATTCAAAAAATAAAATTAAAAACATTTATTTCACAAGAAGTTCCTAAGCACCTCTATGATGGACTGTAAGAGAAATGAATCAGAAACTCTGTGTGTGTGTGTGTGTGAAAGAGAAATAGACATTGCCAGCTTGGAGAGGGAGGGTATCTAGAATGGATGGTATGAGTTTTGAGCTAGGAGGATTCACACAGGCAGAGGAATAAGGGCATTTGGCGATATAGACTCACTCCATTCCCCCCGTCCCGCCCACACCTTTCTTTTCCCCTCCCAACCTGAGTGGATTTCATGCTTCTCCCTCCCTTTTAGAAAGAGGAAAGTTCAGCAGAGATACTTTCCAATCTCTAGTGCTTTTCTCTCACAAGATCAGTTTAGGGCATTGGACCCAGGATGGGAACGTGGCTGTGGGGGAGAAGACGAGCAGAGAGAAAAGAGGCAATTCACAGAGGCCGTCAACAATCGGCCTCATTCTTCAGTGAGACATCCACATCCAGGGCTTCCAGAGGGCACAGCAGGGTGGGGTGACGCCATGGGCAGTGGGTTAGGCGAGGGGTCCCCTGGTCATCCACCTAAAGCACCAACCCCTGTCACTCAGAAACCCCAGAAAGATACAAAACTGGGGGGAAAATGTATTGAAAGCGTTCACAGGGAGGCTAATCTGTGGCTAGAACATTTCAATAAATCTCTTTTTTTTACAGGGAAGGGGTGAGGAGGCCCTGAGGGTCATGCTTGAGAAATAAACTGCCTCAGAGGAAAGTGGGTTCAGTAGCTGCAGGGTTTGGGGTTTGCTAGGAGGCGGTGTATGTTTGGAGAGAGAGCTTACCTTGTCAGCAAGAGGAGGAGAACCGCAGCTGAGAGCCATCCCCAGCAATCCTCCTCCAAACCAAGCTTGGCCTCTTCTTAAAAGCGTAGCTGTTTGGTACAGCATCATTGACGTAAAAATGGAGAGGGGGCTTTATGGATAGTTGGATGTATATGTTTATGTACATATGAATGCATTCATGCATGCATGCCTCTATACATTTGTTAGTTTATGCATGAAATATCCCTGGAAGAATCCAGCAATATGGTGATATCAGTTACCTCCAGGAAGGAAAGCTGAATAGCACAGATTGTATCAATTAGCAGACAGAATAGGCTGTCATAAGAAGTGACCCCAAAATGCAAGCCTTAAACAAAATAGCAGTTCAATTCTGTTTCACATAGCAGGGCAGGTATAATGGTGACAAAGTGTCAGGGACTCAGGATCATTCCATTGTGTGGCTCTGCCATCCCTACAGTGTTGCCTCCCTCTGCATTGAGGGGGATGGCTCACCATCACCTCTGCAATCCAGCCAATAAGAAAAGAGGAATAAAGAAAGTGAAAGGCGGCTGAGCATGGTGGCTCATGCCTGTAATCCCAGCACTTTGGGAGGCCGAGGTGGGCAAATCACCTGAGGTTTGGAGTTCGAGACCAGCCTGACCAATGTGGAGAGACCTCGTCTCTACTAAAAATACAAAATTAGCCGAGCATGGTGGTGCATGCCTGTAATCCCAGTTACTCAAGAGGCTGAGACAGGAAATCACTTGAACCCCGGTGGCAGAGGTTGCAGTGAGCAGAGATTGTGCCATTGCACTCTAGTGTGGGCAACAAGAGCGAAACTCCGTCTCAAAAAAAAAAAAAGAAAGAAAGAAAGAAAGTGAAAGACACATCCGTCACTGAACCTTAAGCACATGGCCTCCACTCATCTCCCACTAGCCAAAACTTAGTCACTTGGACACATCTGGGAAACGCCCTCCTTAGCTGAGCAGTCATGAGTATAGCTAAAATTGGAGATTTTGTTTCTAAAGAAAAGGGCAGAATAAGTATAAAGGACAACCTGTAGTCTTTATCTGGGATGGGATGAAAGGGACATATTCACTTTATACATCCTTTTAGAACCTTTAAGAATTTTTTCCCTGTATCCTCTTGATAGACCTTTCAGTGTCTTTTGAACCAAGTGAATTAGGAAAAAAAAAAACTTTGAAGAATATATTACTTTGGAAGTCACAAATTGAGCACATGCATCCACCTCTTCACTATACCATGGATCCATGGGAGTAAAATACAAAGTATCTTTTAGAGAGTGAAATCAGATCAGTGTTGGAAAACAAACAAGACAGGGTTCCAGCAGATGAGAAAGTCTGAGAAAATACTAGAAGCTAGAAAGTAGATGGGCTTGGCTGGGCACAGTGGCTTATGCTTGTAATCCCAGCACTTTAGGAGGCTAAGGTGGGAGGATCACCTGAGGTCGGGAGTTCAAGACCAGCCTGGCCAACATGGTGAAACCGCATCTCTACCAAAAATACAAAAATTAGCCAGGTGTGGTGGCGCACGCCTGTAATCCCAGTACTTGGGAGGCTGAGGCATGAGAATCACTTGAACCCAGGAGATGGAGGTTGCAGTGAGCCCAGATGGCACCACTGCACTCCAGCCTGGGCAAAAGAGCGAGACTCTGATTAAAAAAAAAAAAAAAGTAGATGAGATTAGATCAACTGAAAAAGGGCAAAGGTAAACTACAGCCCCAAACACCAGGACCAAGAAATTTCCTTCTCAAGGGAGCCCTAGAGAAACCCCAAATTCAGAAACAAGAGACAGAAAGCAAGGGTAGGCCACAGGATAACCATCAGAGTAAATGAGCAAAGAGCTGCATTCACAGTGCCTGGGCTACTCGGGGCTCCTCCCTTCTCCCTTCCCCTGATCAACATATGCTCAACCCGTAAGGGAATAACTAGCAGTAATTTTGCCTTTTGGGTCCCTAGAACCCAATCATTATTCTTAAAATGGGTGGGTGATCTATCCAGGAAGGGATCCTAACATAGGTGTCTAAAGTCAAGAGAGAAGCAGAAAAAGAACAGGGTTGGAAGTCTATGTAGGCCTCCCCAACAAATATATGTGGCCAGCTGGGGGTGAGAGGGGGTATTACTCCATTTTCACGCTCCTAACAAAGGCATATTCCAGACTTCGTAATTTATAAAGAAGAGATTTAAATGACTCACAGTTTAGCATGGCTGGGGAGGCCTCAGGAAACTTACAATCATGGCAGAAGGGAAAGGAAACATGTCCTTCTTCACATGGTGGCAAGAGAATGTGTGCCAAGTGAAGGGGAAGCCCCTATAACCATCAGATCTCATGAGAACTCACTATCACGAGAACAGCATGGAGGTACAACCCCACATGATTCAATTACCTCCCACCAGGTACCTCCCAGGACACATGGGGATTATGGAATTACAATTCAAGATGAAATTTGGGTGGGACATAAAACCAAACCATATCAGAGTGCATGGAGGGGTGGTAGAAGGTCTTTTGTCCAAGGGGAAATTATAGCAAAATGCTGCAGTCCATTATTTAAATACCTTCTTACCTTGGCAGATGTGGGCATCCCAGGCTGCCTGCTGTAATCTAGAGGAGAGCCTGCTGACAATGTGGCCCAACCACTCAAGGGGACCTGAGCTGGCCCTCCCCTTCCAGGGAGACGCCTCTTGTGGAAGCAGGCCACATCAGCTATCCATACAGATTCATCTATCTAATCCTTCATTTAGGAAAGTGGATGGAGAGCCGTGGAGCCTCAAATATTTGAAAAAAACCAATAGCACAACCAAGTTGAACAAACATGTATAAACAAAAAGAGTCATCAGCCTGAGCAACACGGTGAAACCCCACCTCTATTAAAAATACAAAAATTAGCCAGGTGTGGTGGCACATGCCTGTAATCCCAGCTACCCAGGAGGCTGAGGCAGAAGAATCACTTGAACCTGGGAGGTGAATGTTGCAGTGAGCTGAGATCACACCACTGCACTGCAGAAAAAAGAAAAGAAAAGAAAAAAAAAACCTCCAATGGAATATGAATTTGAGTGAAAATTATATTCCAGCAATGCAAGGAAAGTTTATCATGTGTGCATTCAAATGTAAAAATTACTCACGGAAGTACTTATGCAAAACAAAGGGAATGTAAGAATGAGATTTCAAAAACATGAGACTCAAACAAAAAACAATGATACCTGAATAAAAGTGAGGAAAGTAAAAACTACATTAAAAGACCAAGATTTGAACATTGACAGTTGTGTGGCTGGGATTAAATACATGAAATATTCTTTCTTTCTCTATAGATTTTTATCGTACTTTGCTCTGCAGTGATTAATATTTGCATAACCACAATATGGTAAATGCTATTTTTATCCGGTTTAAGTATTCAAGCTTAGATGACTTGACTGTAGTTCCGGAACAGAATGTAAATGTTATGGGAGGCTGAGGTGGGTGGATCACTTGAGGTCAGGAGTTCAAGACAAGCCTGGTCAACATGGTGAAACACCATCTCTACTAAAAATACAAAAATTAGCTTGGTGATAGTGGTGTTCGCCTGTAATCCCAGCTCCTCGGGAGGCTGAGACAGGAGAATCACTTGAGCCCGGGAGGTAGAGATTGTGATGAGCCAAGATAGTGCCACTGCACTCCAGCCTGGATGACAGAGTGAGACCCTGTCTCAAAAAAAGAAAAGAAAAGAATGTAAATGTTATAAGCCATGAAAATGGGAAGAATGGTGATCACATATATTGATGTGGAAGAACAAACACTATGTAAATAAGCAAATGTAAGATGTAGAATAACATGGATAATATGAACCCATATATATATATATATATGTATCATATATATGAACATAGAGATAAATAAGTTATATATATAAAACATACAGATATATAACATTTATAAACATACAGATATATAACATTTATATATATAGGGTCATATTTTCCATATTATTCTGCATAGGTATATATAAATGTTATATATCTGTTTTTGTTTTTGTTTTTGTTTTCTGAGATGGAGTCTTGCTCTGTCGCCCAGGCTGGAGTGCAGTGGTGTGATCTCGGCTCACTGCAACCTCTGCCTCCTGGGTTCAAGAAATTCTCCCACTTCAGCCTCCCAAGTAGCTGGGATTACAGGTGTGTGCCACCATGCCAGGCTAATTTTTGTATTTTTAATAAAGATAGGTTTTCACCACGTTGACCAGGCTGGTCTCAAACTGCTGATCTTGTGATTCACCCACCTCAGCCTCTCAAAGTACTGGGATTACAGGCGTGAGCCACTGCACTTGGCCTGTGTTTTATAACTATGTGCATTTTTATATGCATAGCAAAACACCTGGAAAACCTTCATTCACTGTTTAGTTACTGCACTTTTATAGCTTTTAAATTTTTACAACCATGAATAATTTTATAATTAAAAATGTTAAATAATGGAACACTAGTTTGAAGATTTACCAAATTTTTAGCTTCCCTAGGAGACATTGCTTTTGGTAATTCTTCGAGAAAAATAGTCTGATTAAGTAAAGAACTACATTTAGTAGAACTCAATCTAAAGCTAGGTAGAAACCTCAACTATTTTCTAATATGAAAACAAAACAAACCTAAACAATCCAGCAGACCAAAGACCAAAGAAAGATCAACACTGCCACCTATTGAGGATTTACTGGAGAACATGCTAAGTTGAGGGTTTTTTATCTTGATTTTTTAAACACCTTTTGAGATCTACACAGACCTGAAAGCTGGGTTATCTTCCACCAGGCACATGGATTCTTAGCCATAGAAGTGAGAAATCAGGATAATACCAAGGGATGGCTGGGAAGGTATGAGCAACAGTTTAAGAAACAGAGCCTGTTCGGCCTAGTAAAGAGCCCACCGAAAGGTTCTTGGTCTCAGTTTCTCACTTGCTGTGCTAGAGGACAAAGGTTGGGAGTGTGGGACCCTGGCAGACGAGTGGGGAGGAGATACGGGCTAACATATATCACTCTGCTAGAAAGAATGTTTTAACTGTTACTTTCCAAAAGTAAGCTAATGCTCTGCTGAAACAGTGAATGCACCCTGCTCACAGAATACACGTCAACAGAGAAGCACTGTGACCCCCCATCCTGGAAGTTACAGAAGAACATCTGCATTTCTGAGGGAGTTAGACTACATGACTTCTGCATACACTTATATATCCAACAAATTCTTATTGATGCCCACTCTATGTTAAGTACTATGCAAGGCCCCTTCCACCCAGAGTCATAGATCCCATTCAACCGGCTTTTGGAACGACTCAAACATAGCCAAGGCATGAGATAGTCCAGGAGGAATCAAGCTATATATTTGGTGAGCCATCCTGTGAAACCCAGCCTATATTTGGCAAGAACCAAATGCCATATCGAACTTAACCTTAGGACATGTTCTTTAAACACGTAGGCAGTGACTGGGCAAGGTGGCTCACACCTGTAATCCCAGCACTTTGGGAGGCTGAGGTGGGCAGATCATAAGTTCAGGAGTTTGAGACCAACCTGGCCAACTTGGTGAAATGCCGTCTATACTAAAAATACAAATATTAGCTGGGTGTGGTGGCGCGCACCTGTAATCCCAGCTACTCGGGAGGCTGAGGCAGGAGAATTGCTTGAAACTGGACGGTGGAGTTTGCCATGAGCCAAGATTGTGCCACTGCATTCCAGCCTGGGCAAAAGAGCGAAACTCCGTCTCAAACAACAACCACGACAGCGTAGGCAGTGTGAGGTGATGAACCAAATTCTTGTTCCTTTTTAAAGTAAAAGTTGACAGTGAGATACCATCTCACACCAGTCAGAATGGCTCTTATTAAAAAGTCAAAAAATAATAGATGGTGGGAAGGCTGCAGAGAAAAGGGAATGCTTGCACACTGCTGATGGGAATATAAAGTATTTCAGCCACTGTGGAAAGCAGTTTGGAGGTTTCTTAAAGGGCTTAAAACAGAACTACTATTCAACCCAGCATTTCCATTACTCGGATAACCAAGGGAAAATACATTGTTCTATCAAAAAGACACTCACGTGTTCACTGCAGCACTATTCACAATAGTGAAGACATGGAATCAACCTAGGTGCCCATCCACGGTGGATTGGATAAAGAAAGTGTGGTACATATACACCGTGTAATGCTATACAACCATAAAAAAAACAAAATCATGTTCTTTGCAGCAACATGGATGCAGCTGGAGGCCAATAACCTAAGCAAACTAACGCAGAAACAGAAAACCAAATATGGTATGCTCTCAATTATAAGGGGGAGCTAACCATGGGGTACACATGGACACAGAAATGGGAACAACAGTCACCGGGGACTGTTGCAGGGGGCAGGTAGGAGGTAACAGGGGCTGAGAAACTACCCATTGGATCTATGCTCATTACCTGGCAGACAGAATCAATCATACCCCAAACCTCAACATCACACAATATAATCATGTAAAAAATCTGCACATTTACACCTTGAATCTAAAATAAAAGTTGAAGTGTTTTTAAAAATCACAGAAAAAGAAACTTGAGAGAATAAATAAAGGTTGAAAATATGAACATCCCAATAAGATCGAAACAGATTTCATTCAATCATTAGGTTTTAAAAGATGTAAAAACTCTATTAGAATCACAAAATAGTAGAGCTGGAAAGACTTCCAAAATCATCTGGGTCACTCTGCTCATAAGCTGGGCTGAGGTCTAAATTGCTATGAATAAGAATTCTGATTTTCATCTGGGAGAACAGTACAAGAAAACAAATGTAAAGAGACGAATAATATGTAAACGATTTATTATACAATGTACAATAAAGGGAATGTAAAAATTGAGAATAATTATTGAGAATGTAAAAATATTCTTTCTCTTTAAATAATTCAAATCAGAAGATCCCAAACTTCCGTCTTACTAAAACGTACTGGGTTCTGAGAGCTCATCATTTTAA
Organism: Cacajao melanocephalus; assembly: GCA_963573385.1. NCBI lineage: Eukaryota > Metazoa > Chordata > Mammalia > Primates > Pitheciidae > Cacajao > Cacajao melanocephalus. Next base: position 186,550 of record CAUYLG010075150.1, on the reverse strand, counting down.
AAAGAATGACATAAAATACGAGAAAAACATAAACTAATTAAGGACAACGGAAGTAGTTGATGGAATAAATAAACAGAATAGCAAGGGGAGGCCACAGATTGGTGGGGCAGTAAGAAATCCCGTTATAAAAACTTGTAGGCCTTGCATTTGGGGAGCCTCAAGATGAAAGACTCTGCTTATTTATGAAGTAAATATCCATCTCCATAGCTATATTCTGTTAGATTGGTTCATATTCATTTGGGATTCCTTTAACTGGACGTTCATTCATTCAACAAGCCCCCCTTAGTGCCTGCTCCGAGCCAAGCCCTGGGCTAGGCAAGAGCTTCACAGAAATGAATGAGATATCGTTCCTGTTCTCCAGGCATTCATAGCTAGTTGCAGCAGCAAGCCTTAGACACACACAGAGACATACAATTAATACAAGGCCTTAGAGGCAAACGTGTACAAAATGATGCAGCATTGGAAATATAGTGCGGTGGGAGCCATTTTGGGAAGACTCCTACAAATCTGGACCAATCACCCCAAACATGCAAGACTCCCAGAGCATCCAAGGACCCAGCAGAGTTCGCACCCAAATAAGCACTGAATCTATTTTGTTAATTTTTACATTAGGTGCTCGGAAAGGGAAAGGCATAGAAACTGTCTGCTTCGCCGAGCGTGGTGACTCATGCCTGTAATCCTAGCACTTTGGGAGGCTAAGGCGGGTGGATCATCTGAGGTCAGGAGTTCAAGACCAGCCTGGCCAACCATGGTGAAACCCCATCTCTACTAAAAATACAAAAAAAAAATTAGCTGGGTGTGGTGGCACATGGCTGTAGTGGCACACAGCTGTAGTCTCAGCTACTTACGAGGCTGAGTCAAGAATCACTTGAACCCGGGAGGCGGAGGTTGCAGTGAACTGAGATCATGCCATTGCACTCCAGCCTGGGCGACAGAGCAAGACTCTGTCTCAAAAAAAAAAAAAAAAGGAAAGAAAGAAAAAGAAAAAGAAAGAAACTGTCAGCTTCTCTCAAGCGGGAGAGGGAGAACAAGAGTCCTAAACCCTCTAAGGGGATTAAAATGGGAGTGAGGTGCAATGAGATGAGCCACGTGATTTGGAAATGCAGCAGAGGATCAATGATGCACCAGCTGGCAGGATGAGCAACAATGGTGGAGGAAATGCCTTCAAACCTGAGCCTTGGAGTTGATTCAAGTTAGCAAGGCAGAAGAGAGGGAAAAGTGCAGTTCCATCAGAGGGCAGAGCAGAGCAGAAAGGCAGGAAGCAGGGTGCGTCTGGACATGCAGCATGGCGGGCACATGAAGTATGCTGGGTGGCAAGAATGGCAAGGTGAGACCAGGTACAGTGGCTGACGCTTGTAATCTCAGCACTTTGGGAGGCTGAGGCGGGCAGATCACCAGAGCTTGGGAGATCAAGACTAGCATGGGCTACATGCTGAAACCCTGTATCTACTAAAAAATAGAAAAATTAGCTGGGTGTGGTGGCTGGTGCCTGTAGTCCCAGTTACTCAGGATGCTGACGGGGGAGAATCACTTGAACCTGGGGAGGTCGAGGTTGCCTGGAGCTGTGATCGTGCCACTGCACTCCAGCCTGGGTGACAGAGTGAGTCCTTGCCTAAAGGGGAAACCCCCCCCCCCAAAAAAAACAAAACAAACCTGGCAAAGGTGAGTTTTACTTGTTCTTTTATTTTCCTTTTTCTTGTTCTTTTATTTTTAGCAGACTTACTGAGGTATAGTTTACACATCATAAATTCCCCCATTGCATGTGTACAATGAATGATGTTTAGTAAATTTGCAGAGTTCTGCATCCATTGCCAAAATCAAATTTTGAAACATTCTGTCACTGGTAGAGGGTCGTGACTGCAAGCTGTCCAGGTTCTTGTTTTGAACAAAGAGTTGGACAAAACGCCCAGCAAAGCAAAGAAAGCACGAAGCAGCACAAGAAAGAAAGCAGGGATTTATTGAAAACAAAAGTACACTGTGTGGAAGCAGCCTGAGCAGCTGCTCAAGCGACCAGATACAGAATCTTCTTGGGTCCAAATATCCCCTAGAAGTTTCCCATTGGCCACTTCATGCTCACTTCATAGAAATGAAGTGGTATCCCACAATCAGTCTGATTGGTTGCAGAGAGCAGCCAACCAGAGACTGAAGTTACAAAGGTCACACTCCTGTGCAAACAATTAGAGGCTAGGGTGAAATTACAAAGTTATACGTCTATGCAAATGAAGACTGACTCTTCCGCAATCAGTCTGATTGGTTGTGGACAGCAACCATTTAGAGGCTGGAGTGAAGTTACAAAGTTGCAAAGGAGGACTCCACCGGCAATCAGTCTGATTTGTTGCAGATTTCCCATCTGCAGGGCAGAAAGGTGAAAGGGAGTAGCCTCTGGTCCTTTTGTTACTTAGGCATGCAAAGTTAGGGTTTTCCTTTCAATTTAGTTCTAGGAAGTAGGGGTGAAACAGCCTTAGGTTCCCTGCCTCCAGACCCTATTCTCCTGCCTCAATTCCCATCATCCCAGAAAGTTCCCTAGTGACTTTTTACATCCTTTTCATCCTACTTCCTTCACTTAGCAAGAGGGTTGTGAGGTCATCCACATTGCAACGTGGATCAAACAGTCTTGTAAACCGTGGTATAAATATCCCACGTCTTAAATATCAATTCACCAGTTGATGGACATTTAGCTTGTTTCCATTTTTTACTATTGAATTATGCTGCTGTGAATGTTCACCTACAAGACTTTGTGTGGACATATTTTTTTTTCTTGGATTAGAGTTGCCAGATTTAGCAAGTTAAAATACAAGATGCCGAGTTAAATTTAAATGTCAGATAAACAATACTTTTTTTTAGTATAAGTATGTTCCATGCAATATTTTGGACAAACTTATACTAAAAAGTTGTTTGTTTTTATCTGACACACAAATTTAACTGTGCATTCTGTATTTTATCTGGAAGCTCTGCTGATACCTAGAAATGATATCTTAAGATACTGCCAATACGTTTTCCAAAGGGACTCTTTACATTCCAGCAATGTGTGAGATTCATCTTTTTCTCATCTTTATTGACACTTGGTTATCTTTTTAAAACTATAATCATTCGAGTGTGTGAGAAGTGGTTTCTTGTGGTTTTCATTTCTTCAAGTCTTTATAAAGAATTATGATTATTAGGCATTCATATATCTTCTTGGGAAAATGTCAAATTTTTTGACCAATTTTTACTTTTTTTTGTCACAGTCCTACATATAATTTACAGTATTCAGAACATCACTTTATAAACTGTTGTCAAATTACCATTTAAACATTAATACTTAAATACAGAATTTAGAACATTATTTTAAATTTTAACTCTACCATCACAAATCTCTGAGCAATGAATTTGTTCACCAATTTTTAATTGGGTCATTTGTCTTTTTATTGAGTTTTAAGTTTTCTAAGAGTTCTTTATATATTCCAAATACAAATCTCTTATCAGATGTATGATTTGCAAATACTCTTTCCCAGGCTTTGGCTCATCTTTTCATTCTCTTGTTTTTTAAAGCTCCAAATATTTTAATTTTGGAGAAGTCCAATTTATCAACTTTTTAAAAAAATAAATTTTGCTTTTGCTATTAAAATCTTTGCCTAACCTAAGACCACAAAGATTTTCTCCTGTTTTCTTCTAGAAGTTATATAGCTTTAGCTCTTATTCTTAGGTGCATAATAAGCTGAGGGTCTAACTTTCTCCCTTTTTTCTTTCCTTTTAAAGTACGGATATCCAATTGTCTCAGCACCATTTATTGAAATGACTGTCTTTTCTCCTGCTGAATTATTTTTGTGCATATCTTGGAAGTCCATTAGTTGTATGTGAGAGTTTATTTCTGGACCCTTAATTCTGTCCCATTGCTTTATATGACCGGTTATCCTTGTGACAGTAAACACTCTTGATAATTGTAGCTTTACGGTAAGTTTTGAAATTGGGTAATTCCTCTAATTTTGTTATTCTATTTTAAAATCATTTGGGGTCTTTTAGACATTTTGCATTTCCATATAAGTTTTAGGATCAGCTTGTGAATTTAAAGAAAATCTTTCCGGAATATTGCTAGGGATTGAGTTGAATTTATAGAACAATTTGGGGAGAATTGCCATCATTAACAGCATTGAATTCTCTAATCCATGAACATGGAAGTTCTCTTCATTAATTTAGATCCTTTGATTTTCCTCAGCAATATTTTTCTCAATTAAATAAATGTATTATTGTATTCTTTTTGACGCTATTCTGAGTAGTTTACTTTAGAAGGTATTTTTTCATTGCTAATATGTCAATTTTTTAAATATTGTGTTTCCTACAACCTTGCTTGCTAAGTTTATTGGGTCTCATAGCTTTTTTTAAAATTTTTCTCTGGTGGATTCTTTAGACTCTGACAGGTAATGCTAGTCGTAAAGACAGCTTTACTCTTTTCCCCAGTCTAATGTCTTTATAGTCTCTTTGTATGGAGAGGGAGCAGGGACTGGATAGAACCTCCATGACAACATTGAATATAAATGAGAGGATGGTCTCTACTTGTTCCCGACTTAAGGAGAAAAATATTCTCTCTTTCTTCATTAAGCATGTGGCTGTGAATTTTCTACAGATGCCCTTCACCAGCTTGAGGAAATTGCCTTCTATTTCTAGTTTGCTGAGTTTTCATCACGAATGCAGCTATTTAGTTATTATAATGAGTTTTATTGTTTCTTCTATTAGTATGGCATAATACATTGATTTTTTTGATGTTAAATGAAGCTTACAGTCCTAGGATATGGTCCATTTGGTCCTGGTGTATAAATCTTTTTATCTGTTGCTAGATTCAGTTTCCTAATACTATGTTTTAAGGATTTTTGCATCTCTCCACTGGCTTTAAATACTTTTAAAATATAGGTATTTAAAAGTGTAAATTTCCCTTTAAGCAGTGTATGAGCTGTACACTATACATTTTGACATTCTGTACTTTTTTCATTTGTTTAAAATTTTCTGACTCCCTTTGTGACTTCTTCAATACATGGATATTTTAGAAATGTGTAATTTAATTTCTAAATATTTGGGGCTTTGTAATTTTCTGTTGACTTTTGATGTAATTTAAACATGGTTGGAGAACATACTTTTACTATTGCAACCCTTTTAAATTCATTGAGACTTTTTATGAAATAGCAAGTGGTTTTCCCTGGAGAATGTTCCTTATGCACTGACAAAGAGTGTGCATTCTGTTGGTGGTGGGTGTTGGTGGTAGGACAAGTTGGCTGACAGCATTCTTTTATATGCCTGTGATTCTCAATTGAGTCATTCTATCAATTATTGTAAGGTGTCAAAATCTCCAAATATTATTACATTGTCTATTTCTCAATTCTATGGTTTTTCTCATTATTTTGTGGTCCTGTTAGGTGCATATACATGTTAACTGTTATCTCTCTCGAATATATGACTTTTTAAAGTATCTTGTATTTTCTAGTAATATTTGTCCCGAAGCCCACTTTATTAATACAGACATTCCAGCTCTCTTAGGATTACTGTTGGATGTTTTATATTTTTCCATACTTTCAAACTATTGGTCTTTGAATCTACAGTGTGCTTCTGTGAACACCATATAGTTGATTTTTTAAAAATCCATCCTGACAATCTCTACCTTTTCACTATTTAGACCATTCACATTTAATGAAATTATGGGTATGATTAGACTATGACTGCCATTTTGCTATTTGTTTTCCAAATGTCTCATGCAATTTTTGCTTCTCTGTCCCTCTCTTTCTGCCTTTTGTGTTAAATAGTTCTTGGTTTACCATTTTTTTAAATATGTTTTTTAATGGATGCATTAGTGGCTACTCCAGGTCTACAGTATGCATTTCAACTTATTGCAATCTTTTTAAGACTAATTCTAATAAAATACATCTTTGTCTCAATAGAGCTCCATTTCCTACATAGTCCTTTGTGCTATTAATATATTCTGTATCTATATTGTAAACCCAACAGTATGGTGTTATAATTACTATATAGTCTTATGCTACTGAGAGAACTTGTATTTATTTTGGTAGGCAAATATATCCCCAAGATTCCCATTCTCTAGTTATTTAATTAAACACTTATCTTGGTACTGCTGTGAATGGACTTTGCAGGTAAAACTGAGGTTACTAAATAAGGTAATTATCCTCGATTATCCAGACGAGCTCAGAGTAATCACATGACCCCTTAAAAGCAAAAGAAGGAAGCAGTAGAATCAGAGATGCGGTGGAAGACAGTGGAGAGCTGAGGCAGGGGAGAGCAGAGGCAAGTGCAAGGAGGATTCAACCCATTGTTGCTGGTTTTGATGACGGAGGAGGGATCCACGAGCCAAAGAATACGAGTGGCTTCTAGAAACTGACAACCACCCCTGGCCAACCTCAGTCTTAAACCATATGGAGTTGAATTCTGCCAACAACCTCAATGAGCTTGGAAGCCTATTCATCTCGAGCCTCCAGAAAAGAATGCAGCCCAGCCAATGCCTTCATTTTGACCTTTTACAATATGGAGCAGAGAACCAACTGAGCTATGTTATGCCCAGACTTCTGATTTATGAAACTCAGCTAATAAACGGGTGTTGCTTTAAGCCAGTACATTGTAGTAATTTGTTATGGCAGCAATACAATCACAGTCTTTTCTGTTTACACACATAATCTACCATTTCTGGTGCTCTTCATTTCATCCAGTGGATTCAGGTTACCATCTGGTGTCATTTATTTTCTGTCTGAAAGATTTAGTATGTCTTGTAAGGCAGATGTCCATAGGCAACAAATTGTCTTAGTATTTGTCTGGGAATGTCTTAAATTTCACTTTTTTTCCAACTATCAACAAAAGCTCCATATCCTGGTGATGTCTTTATTATAAAGAAAAAAAAATCCCTAAATCCAGCCTTCGAATTAAAGTAACTATCTTTAATGTGAGAGCAATCCTATTCCCAAAGCCCCTCCCCAGAGTCAGTCAAGGGACTGGGGACTACATCTGTATCATGATTTTCCCAGTTCTTTGTCAGCCAAGTTTTCACCCCCAGGACACTAACAAATGTGCTGAGCCAAAGGCAACAGAGTTCACCTGTAGACAGGTCCACCATGCCCCACTTTGGAAGACCCACACCCCTAAGCATGTAGAGAAAAGCCCCCAGGCACAGAGCCACACCTGCAGACAGGAGAGTACTCCTCAAACATGCTATAATATTGTAACTTGCACTAGGCAGGGTTAGAAAAGAGACTCTTGTAACTCAAAGGTTCTAGTTGCTATCTACAGCAACTACATATGGCATGGCTCGTTCCAGCATACACACGTTATTTTAAAATATGCCACTGGCACTTGGGAAAAATGTAATTTATTTGCACTGCTTCCATTCTTCTACTGCAGTGTTAGGACTTAACATAAGCATCACTCTTCTATTTCCTATTTACATTCATTTGGAATATTACTACAAATACAATATACAACTTAAAAAACTTATGGGGAAACGCAGCTTATTTTTTTTTCTCTTTACAGGCTTCTCAGTATCATTCAACTTAAATGGAAATTTATATGGACATTTTCTGTACATATCTTAAAGGGCAGAGATTACACTGATAAAGCCAAAAGTATTCTGCACAGATACAATACAGAAAACAGAAAGTACAGATGATGTTATTTGGGGTACAAATATAAACAATACAGTACCATTAGAGTAACTGAGCAACATAATACCCATACTTCATAGAAATAAAACTGCAAACTTGGAGAATGCTCTGACAAATATTAAACATTATATATACAATGAGGTAAATGTACCTTGGTCTCTTGAGAGGTAATTTAAGTTTAAAGCAATTGACATTTTGAAGCATCTCCTTGACATATACAGAAATATCAAACACCCCATTCCGTTGGCACAACGTGAAAAAGGGATATCAAAACACGGTTCATGATATTCAATTCACAAATCTTGTTAAAAAATAAAAACAAATTCACTGAAGTTCCTTTTAAGTTGTAAGAAACAGGTTGAATGTTATTAACTGTATTTTTAAAAGTTTACATTTACAAACAAGATTGCATAATGGGATTGAAAAGTTTAATGTACTGACAATCCTCACAATATCCTAGAAGTCCAGCATTCTTAGAGAGAGGGCCCATTGGTATTCCAGTAATCCAAAACAGAGACAAGAAGCTGCAGTACACGTCCAGAGATAATCCTTAGTATCTCAAAATATCTGAGTTGGCATTTTCTGCCCAATTGTAACAGAACCATTACTTGGAATCACTACCATCTGAAGCCAGAACACTGCCATGGTCAAGAAACAAAAGAAACAGTTGACTTACAATTCTTCCAGTGCAAGAATAAAAATAAGCTTTTGATGATGTGACTAATGGCATACTGATTTTGTCATGCAATTTAATGATCTCTTTGCCATCTTGTTCTATGAAATAGCCTGTATCTGACAGTTCTCAGACATAGAGAAAAGAGGTAACCCATGAATGGACTACAAAATCACGAAGTGACCACTTAGATTTTGTAATAAGAACTGAAATCTGGGATTCTTGATGGCCATGGCACTGTACACCAACTCAAGGCACTTCTTGAGCACTATCATTATTACAGCAGAATTACAGGCTCAGCTCTTCAGAGCTTACCCTGTCTTATGAGGGATACAACTGGCCACTGTTTCTGGCAGAACTCCCACTGCCACAGCAGCCACCTTGCTGCTATCCCATTCCTCATCCATGGCTAACATCAAAGGAGGGCAACCAGCAGGGGCATCCCAAGCCTTATCTGCTCAATCTCCAAATGTGGAGACCCCTCCCTACCACTTCTAATGACAAAAAAAAAAAAAAAGGAATTATGTCCCACAACTTCCATCAGCCATTGTACTCTAGATCTCCAAAGCAGCTCTTCAGTCAAAATGCTGTGGGGGAGCAAAGGTCTCTGTGTCAGGGACCAGCAAGGAGGAAAGCAGGTTGCAAGAAACAGCTGGAGCCAGAAAGGATGGAGCAGGGATGTCTATGCCCCACTAAGTCGTATTTCCCCCATCCCCACTCCTCCTGGCTACTGGCAAAATGAATGTAGACACACAATTTACTAGAAGGTGTTTTAGCCAAGTTGAACCCTGGAAGGAGAGCATCCTAGGATAAGCAGTATAAACAACTGTGTTTTTAAATGACAAAATTATTACTCTAGTCAAATTTATCTGCAGTTATTGACAGTAATCATGACCCATCCCATCTTTTAAGTTACTTTCATTTTCAATATTAGTCAATTGTGGTTTATCAAACCATCCCTAGCCAAAAAAGGAATTAACTGCAGTAATATGTAAAGTCAATTTAGAACTAAACTCCAACTTTAAAAAAATTCCCTGATTCATCGAAAGTACATTTTATCCACTTAGGTAAGAAAAGTATAATTGTAACTCAATCTTTGATTCAATAAAAAATATCTTCAGCAAAAGTAGATTACCTTACATGAAAGTGAGAAATCATGTATTACAACTTTAAATCAAATTTTGGTATGTTCTTAAAATTATATAAAAATAGTTTTAGTGATAAAATGCATTGGTCCCCTGGATTTCATAAAGCAGATCTGGTAGGCTTAGAAATGGCCCAAAAAACCCACAAAAAAAGTACCTGATCACAAAATTAGAGATTATTAAACAAGTAATATAACACAACTATAAAAACAAACCTCTCAAACTCATTCATTTGCTTCAGTGAAATTATGGTAACTAGAGAAAAAAATTCAACTTTGTAGTCAAAATAGTAATCTCTAAGCACATTTTCCCCATGATGTTTTTAAACACATAAAATTGACACTAAATTCCTATGTAGTATATCACTCATTCTAAAATTACTTTGGTTTTAAGACCAAATAGTCTTTCAAATTTATTCTACGTATAAGAGATAAGACATTATCAGAATGCAACTCATTCAGTGTAAATGGCCACTTTCTCTTCCTGACTAAAATACTGTATTGGTTATTCTGACCCTGTATTGGGGAACTGACAGCACTATAAAGTCAAAGTCTTGGCTCACAGCTAGGATAGTTTTTCCTCGGAATAAGATCACAGTGATAAAAGGACTTTGAAAACTGCAAAAGCCCTGCAGAGACTTTATAGCATTGGAAGTAAAAACCAGTTATTACAAGCTAGTTTCAACTTAATGTGAGAAGACCGTGACAAGTTTGCTTTCAATATTTAACTTGACAAAAACCTCTGTGTAAATGGAGAGGAACCTATACTCAGAATGTTCTTTAGTTACCACCCACCTCTTCCAAATATCAAGGGTGCACTGAATGCATTACATAAATTACATGTAAAGTAAGCAGTTGCAGTGTACACACACATAAGGAAACACTGAATTAAAAGCTGCCTTCCTCAAAGTGTAGTGAGACCTCAAAATCACACTAGCTCTAACCTCAGTTACAAAGACAGAGGATCCACCAAACATTCCTACATAACCAATGTGACTCTTGCACATCTGTTATCTATTCAAATTACTAACTACCTTTGCCTTCCTAGAAAAAGGCCTATTATTTAACATTAACCATATTCTAATTTTAAATGTAATTCCTTTCTTAAAAAAATAACACTGTCTTTGAACAGATAAAGAAAAAATGGCTTACAGAATACCACATAACTTTTCACAAACAGCTAGACAAACTTTCCCTTTTAGAAAAATTAGTCTGTATGCTACAAATATTAAAGTACTGTAAGCATCTAGAGTGCCACTTGTTATTTTAAAAGTATACTTAGACAACACAATTAAAATGCAAAAGCTTGATGTGAGAATATTCAAACATGACCATGCTAACAATTTACTAATTAATGCCACTTCATTTCTTTAGTGGCTTAAGCACATTTTGGTAGGAGAAAGGCATTTTCAAAATAGAATACCAAATGACATACCACAAAAACCTTTCCAAAAAACAAAACAGAAAAAGTTTGGGTTACCCACATAAATAAGCTTTTTGAATTCAAACACTATAGGTTTTAACATAGAGACTTTCAGCAATTCTACTCATTTCCATTAGAAAGACACAGAAGTGGCACTTACTGGTATAGTACAATCCCATTTTGAAGGCATGTAATGTTCTGAATAAGTGAAAGAACAATAATAGTATACAAAATACAATTGCATAAATTATGTTCCTCACTACTATATGAGGTCATTTTTAGACTCAAGATAAGAGTTTTATAAGTGTTAGTTTTAAGATCCTGAAAAACTATAGGACAGTACATTCAGAATCTGAATCAAGGAAACTGTAGTGGTTCAGAATCCTCTGAGAATGTACTAACCAGGAGTAAATCACTTTCTTTAATAATAAGAAATGTTTTATTATAACTCAGCAATCCAACTCCTTTGCCCTTAAAGATGATCTTCAGCACAGCAGAGTTACCTAAAGTTAAGATCGGCAATCATCTTTTTAAAAAACAAGTTTTGTTAATAAAAAATAAAGGTAGACTATACAACATTTTGTAACTGTCCTGGCAAAGAAGCGTTCATAGTGCACAGAAAGGACCCACATGGCTGTTTCCTGGGTCCAAAGAAATCCTGGGAAGTTTTTAATTGACTTTATTACACTGCTGCAAAACGAAGCAACATCCTTCTGTTCCCTCTCAGTGAGGTAGAACAATTGACCTCCCAAATTAAAACCCAGGAGCAGATCTGAAGAAAAAAGTCGAGTTCAGGCAAAGCTGCAGAATTACATTTTGATGCCTTCCTGTTGACTGAGCTGTGATAACGTTTTCTTAATCCGCAACGCGGTAAGCCTAGCTGCTCCATTGGCATACCAACATTCTCTCATAATTTTAGCCATTACTCTCAAGGCCTACAAGAAAATACAAGAAAAATAGTTAATGCATGCACCATTTTCCACTTGTCTGGATAAGAATCTTTACCTGCAAATTTTCTTTTTAAATGACAGATATACATTTGTTATTGTTGTTGTGAAAGCATTATCTGTAATAGCAAATGAGTAGAAATTAAATAAATTTCCATCAATAGAGTATTGGCGTCAGTGCTGGAAAGCAGGTGGACAAAGAGTGACTCACTTAGCAAACCTGAAAAGGCCAAATCCTAAACCAGAGCTGGGCAAAGCAAAGAAGAAACCTGACCTCACATTAAAATTTTAAGTTTGTACTTTGAAGCATCCAGATCAAATTTTTCATTTTGAGACAGGGTCTCACTCTGTCGCCCAGAGTGGAATGTAATGGCATGCTCTCAGCTCACTGCAGCCTTGAACTCCCAGGCTCAAGCAATCCTCCTACCTCAGCCTCCCGAGTAGATAAAATTTCTGAAAGACAAAATCTAGCAGCACTCTTATGTCACATGCAAACCCTTTGAGCATGCTGAAATACATTTTATCTGGGCCTGGAGATGTGATTTTGTTGGAGGTAGCCAGCTCTCTTGGTTATCAGAGGTTCTGCTGAGTCCTACAATAGTTTAAGATGTAAAATCGACTACTGAACTGAACAGCTGTTTATGGCCTTTTAAGCTACAAAACTTCAAACCTGGAGGAATATTCCCTGCTTTACCAATATTATAATAGTAACAGCTAGCAATTAAGGAGAGAGGTTAAAGAAAATTTGTCTTACAAATCCTTAAATTTACAATTACAAAAACATTTCTAAAACTTTTTGTTAGAGCTGTTGAGAAGCTCAGACACTGCTGGAAAAAAGCATTTTCCCCAAATTCCTGGTTAATGCTCATCTAGGCAATCAGAGGAATGAAATGGAAAATCATTTAAAATACCTTTGTAATCACCTTATCTGAGTTCTTCACCTTACAAAGGGATATTAGGGTCCAGAGAATTGAAGTGATTTGTTCAAAGTCAGATCCTTGAAATGGTAGCCAGGCTGGTCTAGAAGACACGTTTCCTTATTCCTGTCCAGTAACTGTCCACTATTCTGGGTTGTCCTGGCTTAAGGGAGGCATTCCTCTTTTAAAAAGTATGTGCCTTAAGTTTGCCTGGCAGATCTAAACTATGTTCTGATATGTAAAGGCTACTGCAAATGTTCCATGGCCCTTTCAATGTGCTTACAATTGAATATGAAAACCAAATTATTCTGTTTTTACATATTGGTTTGACTGCTATGAAAAAGAACATTCTTGTCTGTTTTCCTTAAAGAAAAGTAGCAAATTTTCACTTACTCAGCAGAAGCAGTTTAGAAAACTGCCTAATATCAAAAAGAAATACTCACTTCACAGCTCTGCCATCTGTTTGGGATATTTGGCCTTAACTTCTGTTCACAAACAACTTTTCTCATTTCTTCAACTGATGGGTCAGAAGGTACAAGATCATAATAAGGCAGCTGGTAATCTTCATGAATACCTGTATTCGTTTAAAAGAAAATTAAATTTTGAAGAATTTATTCAGCTAATGCCAAACCATTAAAAAGATCACCTGATAGCCCTAGTCAGTGTCTCATTACTAAAGCAGGTAGGTGGAACTGAGATGATAGCTTTCTCTATCTCATCCACATCTGTATCCACAGGCCACTTCTCTGAATTTATATTGAGCCTACACCATGAAACTAAGTATTGCCATGAGATCAATAAAGCCTATTTGAAATGACTGTAAACTATGAGCTGTGATGACCAGATTGACATTTCCCCCTAGAGCCCTATTGTGCAGCAACTGAGATTCTATTCTGTGAGTGAACAGGCTCTCACTTCTGTGAGACATGAATCCTATGAGGCAAGTTTAAGGTTTCTCTACTTGCCTTCTCTACTTGCATCTGTCAATAATATGTCCTACTTACTACAATACAGAGAAATACTCTGTCCCTCACTGCCTCAAAAACCTAAGGCAGGTCTCAGCCAAGCCTAGGTCCCTAAGCCTAAGAGACTGTTTCCTGGGTAAACATTAAAAACTGCTCCATCTAAAAAGCTAGAAGTTAAAACAAACTCTAGAAAACAACACAATGGTAACCTAATTGTATTCTGTGTATGTAATCTACAACTATCAAGTTGGAGAAAAGAGCCGCAATCTCAAAGAAAAAAAAATTAAGTTTGTCACCCAGGTACATGCTAGAAACAGCTTCCTAGGTGAGCCTCTCAAGCAGCTGTCCTTTCTAAAGAACTACATTCCAATATAACAAGGGGTTGGGTTCTGTTGAGTCTCAAGATTCAAATGGAAACAGTGAGAGAACACACTAGGCTAGAGCTGTGCATGTGTACACCATGGCACTGTCCCCTCCCAAAGGTTTCATCACCTTTGTTTTTTCTGGCACTTGGTGACCTCCTGTTTCAGAGGATGGACTGTACATAATTTCATTCAACAAAAAAAGAAGACAACTCTTGAACAACTGTTCATGAAAAAGTGTTGGGGGAAAGGGGAGCAATTTACCACCAATGGAACATCGTCGAGCAATTTCCCAGAATACTAAGCCCATTGCATAGATGTCAGCACGTTTGAAGGATTCAAAATGTTTCATATTTATGGAATCATCGAGAACTTCAGGGGCCATGTACCTAAAAGAAAATTTGCAAAAAGAACTTTGAAAGTCATGCCCTTACTGCCACATTGTGATGAACATCTGCTCAGACATTTTTCTATACATAGATATCTGCACACAATATTACACAGCAAACATTAGACTCAAGAAAAATATTAAATACACACACTGGTTTGCACATTAATGATGTCAACTAAATCCCACAAAATGCTGAAATAGCAGTTTCATGCTATCTGCCTCATGATCTTGGTTTCCAATGAAAGACACACATATAACCATTGTGACCATGAAAGGTGTCCTAATGTACACCACCTATACATGTACTAGGCAGAAGCCACACATTTTAATCTAGAAGTCTTCTCACTGAGGATAAAAGGAAGGGTAGGAATACACTCCAGGGAAAATAATAATAGATACAAAAGAATGCCAGCTCTCCTACTGATGCTACACTAGAGGGTTCTGAAGCTTCAAAAAACTACTAAAATTATGGGTCAGGACCCACAGAGACCTGCAGCAACCACTGCCAAGGACCCCTTAGCTGGTTGAGAGTTGAGAATCCCCAGTGAATCCAGAAATCTCAAAATCATACATGCAATTTGAATAGACTAATGCTGCCAGCTCTCTGGCTCTCTCCAAGGCCAAGGCAGTAGTTTGAAGAAACGCTGTGACAACATGTGAAAAGGGCTTTGTGTCAGCAATGCCCAGGTTCAAATCTCAGCTCTCTGGCTTATCACCCACATGAAGCTGGCCAAATTATTTAACCTCCACAAGGTGGTTTCCTCATCTGTGAATTAAGGGTAACAACATCTACCTAATTAAGTTCTTTTGAAGACTCATGGACTCAACAAATATCAACTGAGGATCTACCATGTATTAGACACTGTGAAGGATGCTGAGAATACAAGTCTGCTCTCAAGCAGCTTGCACCTAATAGAATATGCAGGCAAATAAACAGTCACAGCGTAATGTATGAGTGCCTCAATGGTCCCAGTTCAGTGTGCTATGACAGCCCTTGGAGGGACTCCTAAGAGTCTCGAGGACCAGAAAAAACTTCCTACGGGAAAGGTGGGTATGTGGCTGAGAAACACTAGGGTAATGTATGCTCCAGGAGACAGCATGTGCAAAAGTTCTAAGAAAGCAAGAAAGACATATTTTCAGGAACTGAAATATTAAAACAGCAGAGCTAGCTATAGCACAGTATTTGAGAAGGGTGTTAAATGAGACAATACATGTAAAAGACCTATTAGCTAGATGATTGGCACATAATAGGTGCCCTATAAACGTGAGTTACTACTGTTATTATAATTAACATGACTAATAATACTTTCTAGAAGGGCAACCCTTCCATCAGCAGGCATCTTTTTAAGTCAGGTAACTTTGGCTTCAGAGCAGGCAAGACCATGAGATCTTCTTGCCTCTGGCAATCTAATAAAGTACAAGCTTAAGCTGAGTTTCAGTGATGATATGTACATATGAAAGAGAAGGGGAAAAAGGTGATTTCAGAAGATATTAAATACATTTGTTCGAAAGTATACCTTTTTGTTCCCACTCTGTGGTTTGGAGCAATATCAATTGTATCTGTGGCTGAATCATGTCTTACTGCCAGTCCTAAGTCTGCAATACAGCAAGTTCCATTCTTCTTTACCAAGATATTCTTTGATTTCAAGTCTCTATGAGCAATGGCTGGCTTCCCTAAAGAATAAAAAATTAAACATAACTGCTTAAAAGGTAATAATACCAATCACAACTCATACCTTTAGGTTCAAAACTCCCTTCTCCTAACCCAAATGTATCAAATCATTTCAGCCCACATGACCTACAATATCTAAGCCATTACTAAATAAACTCAAGTGAATCATTACACCAAAAGTCACTGAAATTATATTTCTTTAAAGAAAATGGGGACAATAACAATAGATTAACAACTCCAAGACTGGGTGCAAAAAATCTTATCAGTTTATCTGTTGGTGCCTTACGAACTCTTTATAAGAAACTTAGCCATAGACTGATATTCCAGCAGCCCAGGAACCAAGCATGTAGATTATCACTTCCCTATCAACTGAAATGTACTCAGTATTAAGTGTATTATCTTTGATACTAACCACTAGAATATGTGTTATTAAAAACACCTGTAATCCTAGGACTTTGGGAGGCCAAGGTGGGAGGATCACTTGAGGTCAGGAATTTGAGACCAGCCTGGCCAGCATGGTGAAACCCCGTCTCTACTAAAAATACAAAAATTAGCTGGGCATGGTGGCATGTGCCTGTAATGCCAGCAGGAGAATGGCTTGAACCTGTGAGGCGGAGGTTGCAGTGAGCTGAGATCGTACCACTGCACTCCAGCGCGACAGAGGGAGACTGTCTCAAAAGAAAGAAAAGTTACAATGTGGAAAACTTGGAACCTTTACACACTGCTGGCAGGAATGTAAAATGGTTCACACACTTTAAGAAAATAGTATAGCAGTTCTTCAAACCATTAAATAGTGTTATCATATGCTACAGGAATTCAACTCCTAGGTATATATACCCAAGATAACCCAAAACATGTACCTACATAAAACTTATACACAAATGTTCATTACAGCATTAGCTACAATAGCCAAAAGAAGAAACAAACCAAACGCCCACCAACTAATGGATATACAACATGTGGTATAGCCACACATTGAAGTATTACTCAGCCATCAAAATGACTGAAGTACTCATACATGCTACAACATAAATGAACCTTGAAAACATGCTAAGTGAAAGAAGCCAGTTACGAAAGACAACATATTGTATGATTCATTACATAAAATGTGCAGAATAAGCAAATCTATAGACAGAAAGCTGCAGTTGTTGCTTAGGACTAGGAGTTTGGGGGGAAAGGGGAGTGGCTGCTAGTGGCTACAGGGTTTCTCTTTGGAGTGACAAAGACATTCTAAAATTGGCTGTAGTGTTTGTTGGTTGTACAACTCTGAGTATTCTAAAAACCACTGAATCTTAAGTGGGTGAACTGTATGATGTGAATTATAACTCAATAAAACTGCTATACTCAATAATAACAAGAATTACAAAGATGGAGCTGGTTAAGATGTGAACTAGCACTTATGCTGTATGTAAAGTGGGGAATGGGGGAGCCACTGGGTTGCAAGTGAAAAACTGCTAGAGCAGAGAGCTATACTGGCATCTGAAATCCTATATGGCACAAAAACCATAGCATGAAATTACATAACTAAAACTTAGTATTTAATTTTTCAACTGTAAAACTATCTCATGGAGTCTCCTTATCTCAAAGTCAAATATAATTATTAGATGGCCAGATAACATTTGTATAACATGCTGATGTTTCCAAAGCAATTTCTCATTTGATACACACATAAAAATATATTCACTTAGACTCAAATTCTGAAACTGAAATCCTCAAAAATCAAAGATTGAATGCTACTTTTTAAGAACTAAAAATAAAAAAAATCACAGTTTTGTTACAATGACTAGACAATCTCTAAACAAATTTCCAGATTCCTAGCTCTACTTGAAATTCTGAACTGAAAGATAAAATGTTTTCATCTAAAAATTTTGTTTTAAATATCTCCAGTTAGGCTACTTACTATTTTCTTTCTTTTTTTTTTTTTTCTGAGACAGGATCTCACTCTATTACCCAGGTTGGAGTGCAATGGCATGATGTCTGCTCACTGCAGCTTCGACCTCCCAGGCTCAGGTAATTCTCCTACCTCAGTGTCCTGAGTAGCTGGGACTACAGGTGCATGCCACCATGCCCAAATAATTTTTTGTATTTTGGTAGAGATGGGGTTTTGCCATGTTGCTCAGGCTGGCCTTGAACTCCTGAGCTCAAGCAATCTGCCCACCTCAGCCTCCCAAAGTGTTGGGATTATAGGAGTGAGCCACCAGGCCCAGCCTCCACCTTCTATTTTCATAGATACTATTCATGGAAATTTAAAGGTTAAATAATAGAATTGCTAATAGAGTTACCTTGAGTACCAACAATCTCCATGTGAAGATGGGCAAGACCGCTCGCTGTGGACAGAGCAAGTTTTATCATTCCTTCCACAGTAACTGTGTATCTGTTTAAGTAATCAAAAAGGGATCCATGCTCATGATAATCTGACACCAACCAGAGCTGAGTCCAAGTACCATTGTCTGTAAAGAGAATTAACAACATTTTGGTTGGGCTGTAGACCATTTATGATTTATCTGTTCAAAGGTTATCACTTTTTACTCTCAATCCTGAGCCACACACTGCAATATAATGCCACTTAAGTCTGTATTTCCTTCACATTTTCTTCTACACTCAGTTTATCTTGTATATACATATTCTTTAGTTCCTCAGAGTAAGTCCCTCTTCTTGAGATAAGGCGAGGATAATTAATCCTATTTAAGAGACAAAGATGGTGACTTTCTTGAGTCTTCACAGATAATTAGTATCAGAGCTGGCACTCTTAAGTGCCTAGAAAAATCCCTGGGTCAGGATGGGTGCTCAGTGGCTGCTCCTGGAAGGAAAAAAGGCTAAAAAAGGAAGGGAACAGAGAAGAAAAGGAGGTAAGAAGTCTCTGGAGCCCAGTGGGGCCACAGGGGGAATGGAAGAGTATGGGACAAAATTGAAAGCGAGTTTCGATGAGAAATGACAAGCTTTAGTGACAGATTGTATACACAGTTCACAAAGATGCAAGACAAGATGATTATGATTCCAAGGTTGCTAGCTTAGAAAAACAGAAATAGTGATACCTCTAACACATGGGGAAGCTGAAATAGGAACTGAAATGTCAGGAGAAAAAGCTGGAAAAGCTGGGACTAAACTCAAACAACTAAGAATGTGGGTTCCAAAATTTCCTCTGTAAGCCAATACATGATTTTAAAACATGTTTTCTCATAGGAATAATGGTAAAGCTACTAGCTAGGCTCCTAGGCTAGACTGGTCCATGAAAGTCTAATTTAACCTAGAAGTAGCTAGAAAACCACATATTTAATTAAGCTATGAACAAAGAAAGCATTACAACATCAGGAGACAGCACAATCTGGTAAAAGATGCACGCTTAGAGTCATTCTGACCTGAATTGGAACCCACGGCCTGCCTGTTCTTGATACTTTCTTAGCCAACCAGCCTCTGCTTCTCCTTTTATACAACAAGAATAACATCTTACTTTGTAAGACTGTTAAGATTTAAAAAACGAAATATTAGATTCTTTAGGCAAGAAGTACATAATTTAAACTGTGCTCTTTCATTCCCTGCTGGTTGTAAAACAAAATAAAAAATCCATATTGACATGAAACAGCTTCTATTTTGAAGGTATTTACTTGAAGAAGAAAAGCAACTCCGATTAGAAGAGATTAAGAAAGGAATGGGAACTTTTCAGAAGATTTTGGAAGAGATTTCTGGGTACGTTTTAAAGGATTTAGGATTTACTTGTCCTTCATGAACTTTATAAACTGATTCTGTCCAAACTCGCACCCTTGCTTTAGGTACATCACTAGCTTAGCTGCATGCCTCTTACCTATTACTGAATTTTGAAAAGTTCACCAATACAAGAAATAAAGAGGAAGACAGCCAGATGGAAGAAACGGAGACTGCAGATTACTGACAAGAAAGGCAGAAGGAAGGTTATATGTAAGGGGTCATACATATAAAGAGCTGCTGGGGGTGGAATTGACTAAATCAGGAGAAGATGAAGAACTGGGATGGAGGAGCTAGGCTCAGAGAAAATACATTAAGCCCTGACAAAGAAGAAAGAAAGGGAGTAGGGAAGAGCCAGTAGGGTCAGCTAGTTCCCACGGTGACCACCAGATGTCAGCATCAGCTTGGTTAAAAGTTCAGGGCACAGACTCACCAACATTTTGTGCTGCTGTGTTTGTAACTTGGCATGTGACAAAAACCAGACACTGGGTGAGGTTTAAGCTTTAAAATGAAGATTTAAGAGTTGCCAACATGGCAGAGTTTGCAACCATGAATGTGGGTATGTTCTTAAAGAAGAAATTACCATTTGTAGAATCAGCACCTTCATATGAACCAGTGAGAAGAGTTAAGAGTTGAGAAAACAAAGACAACTATAAAGAAACAAGAAGGAACAAAGAAAGTCTAGGGTCACCGAATATAGTAAATAAAGAAAAGGTTGTTTTAAGAGTTGGGGGAGGAAATAAATGGTGTCAGAGGCAGAAACGAAAATGAGAACTAAGGATTTGGTCAGACTGATTACTACTTTTGTTTGTTTTATTTTTAACTTAAGAAATATTGCATTGTCATGTGCCATTGACAATCACTACCTACATCAATCATATATATCACTGCCCCGTCCTAATCAAACACTATATACTTCTACATATGATGCAATAAGATGTATATAATATCCTTAGTGTGTATTTTGAGAAAACCAATAAAACTCCAATTAGGTTTAGCTTGTAAATCTAACTACTAGTTTTTAGAAAACACAGAGGAACAGGTTAAGAGACACTATAGAAATTCAATTAGCAAAATCCAGAATGTGATAGGCCCTACAGGACAAACAATCCAATTTCTTCAACAAATAAACTGCAAGAGAAGAAAAAAGATGAAGGGGAACCTAAAGATTTTAAGAGACATAAGAGAAATATCAACCAAATGCAATGTGTGGACTTAGGATCATAATCTGAATAAATAATTTTTTTAAATAAGAGACAATTACAGAATTTGAACCTAAATGGATATTTGATAACATTTCAAAAATTAACAATGGTAGTGTGGTTGTTTCATAAAAACATTTCCTCATCATTTGAAGATACAAATTACATTTATAAGTGTTCATGGATGAAAAGACGTTATCTGGGACCAGCTTCAAATAACGAAGTTAGGGCAGAGTAGGCGGGACTAGAGATCAATTATGATGGCAGTGACCTGACAACTGTTGAAGCTGGATGATGAGGGATCACTGTAACTACTCTGCTTTTCCACATACTGGGAATTTTCTACAAATAAGTTAAAAAAAAAAAAAGCAGTACATGCTTGTAAATAAATTTGAAAACCCAGAGAAACTAAAAATCATAAAAATCACCCATAATTACCAACTGAGATTAAAAATCATTAATATTTGGAAAATGGAAGGTGAGAGAAGGAAAAAGATGACGACAGGTCCGGCCAAGCTAAGCAATAATGACAGCATTTTTTTAAAAAATAGGAAAGCTGAGAAATACATTTGACTCGGGGTAGGGACAAGTGTGGAACTGAAATACAAGTCTCTGACAGAGGCAGTGAAAGTAGGAATTGTGGGCATCAAGGTATTAACAGAAACTAAGAAAGCGGCAGCAGCAGTCTGAGATCACTGCTTGCAGTCCCCACTCATTTTGACTCCCTACCAACAGGGTTCCTTCCTTCTTCAGCATCTGACCTGATGCTGGGCCTCAGGCACTGGCACGATAGGCAAGAAAGAGTCCATACGGTTACCAGTGGCAGCGTGGCTGAAGAAACCTTTTCTCTCTTTGAGTTTACCAAAAGATTCACCTACTTAGCCCTTGGCAACTCAGAACACTGACAAGTTATTTTTACTCTCCCCATAAATAAGGTCAATAGTCCACATTGAAACATCCTACTGGTCAGGAAGAGATTAAAAGGAAATGGCTATCTGAGCCTTATTCTCAGAATTCTGAGCAAGTTTATACATTTTTTTCTGTATCATGACTATTCTCAATAACTAACTGCCCTAAACTAAACCAACCAAAGTACATAGCTTTTTTAAATAGCTCTTTCACATTTTATAAAACAGTAAGGGATTTTATGAATATGTTATCAAGAGTCAAGAAAATTTTTAAGAAGTTCCTAGTTCTAAAAGTTACTAATATATTGTATTTGACTTAATGGGTCTAATCTACACGACAGACATTGATTTCTTATCTACTCTGATGATGTTTAGTCACCATATCTGTAAAGACTTGAAGAGATTTTGTTATAGACAAGATAAGGAAAAGCAAATGTTACCGACCTTTATTGTCTGCTGCTATAAATCCCAGGATGTTTTCATGACGTAACATTACAGTTTGATAAATCTCTGCCTCACGGAACCATGAACGTTCTTCTCTAGAGGAGAATATCTTAACAGCAACTTCTTCTCCCCTCCACTTTCCTCTCCAAACTTCTCCAAATCGACCTTTGCCAATGCTTTCTTGTAACACAATAGTTCTTGCAATTGTTCTCTGAACAAGCAATGGTAAACCTGAAGATAAAAATAAATAGTACTCAACACAACAGTATTACATGTTTCAAACATCACAATAGGCACTAATGAGTGATCCAGAAAACTATCCCTTGAGAAAATTATCTCACTGGGGAGGTATGTATTACATTTGCAATAAAATAACTAATTAAAAAAGGAAAATAAGATAATAAATATAATAAAAGAATCCAGAAACTCCTGCTAGAAAGTCAAGGTAGGCTTCGTAAAAGTAAGTTGAATTTTGACTATCCCTTAAGTATGGTGGTTAGGTAGGAAGAATGTGCAGCAAAGGTAGAAGGAAATGAATGACACATGTTTAGGGAACCAGCTTGGGTAATCAGAGAGAGGATATATGTGGCAAAGCAGTGAAAGAGAGGGTAAACTGTCACCAGAAGATGAAGAGTACTGTATATCAAGCTCAAAATAACCAATGAAAGCTTTAGGTAAAGAGGAACCTTTAAAGATTTCTGAGGAAAAGGGCCATGGCTGGGAGTGAGATAATTTTTAAATCTTATTTTAAAAAGATGAGTCTGGTAACGGCTTCACTGATGGGGGGAAAAAAGGATGTGAACACAGAAACACAGAAGTAAATTCTGGCTTTTTAATAAATCAGTAAAAATCACCACAGAAACTATTTCAACGCAAGCAATTTACTTGCTACCAACTGGCTACATAGGCAACACTAGTATCTTACAGAACAATGCCAAGTAACTTACCTTGGTAATGGAGCACTGTTTTTCCACTAATTGAACTTGGCTTTCTCCAAAACATGCATTTTTAAGTATTGCCATACTTATTTCATTTAAAAGGATTTACTACCTACCTGCAACATTAAAGTGTCACTATATGTGAGACAATCACTCAATATCCTATCCCCCATCTGACAAGTGTCATTTTAAATTACACTGACTCTAACAAAGAAAATCCAGTGTTCACCATGCTCCTCACTAGTATCTTATTTATACCATCTATGTACACATAAATTTGTGTCATTTATAATTTATACTCAAAGCTGCTTGGTAGATCAAATTAACCCAATGACAGTAAATGAAATTATCTGATCTCTTTGGTTCCCTAATGTGAAATGCTTATAAATCCACATGTTAAATCTTCAAAGCAATCAAAAGCTCTTATTCTCTCATCTTTAAGTTTCTCAAATGGGTTCCTTTATTCCTCTTGCTCTACTCTCCCCACCTCCTGCAAAGCAGTTAGCAGTCTAACTATAAATAACTGTTTGTGTTTATAAGGAGACTGCTAGTTAGATCTGTCAGAAATCCTTATTTGAATCAAGGAGCTCTTTTGTACTATGAATAATCAATTCTAATTACATCTTTTGGTGTAGATACTAATTTACAACATTGTCTGAAAGCCTTGTAGAGGGCCACACCACAGACTTAAAAGTATACTTAAGAGTTAATTTCAGGAGACTAATCTGGAAATTACAAAGGCCAGCAATAAAAAAGAAAAAGAAATCGCAAACATGAAGTCTGAAAACACCTGACAGGTTCAGGACTTGTGCAAATGGTATGGTCAAGAAGGGCCAACAGGATGAGAAAAGTTTTTGTCTACCCCTTTATCACTGGATTCTAGATGTAGAATTAAAATTAAAAAGCAAATCTTGATCCATTATATTATCTATATTAGATTACTTCATATGAATAGTTGAGCATTTAAAAAAGGTAACAGTTGACCAGGCACAGTGACTCACACCTGTAATGCCAGCACTCTGGGAGGCCGAGGCAGTACTTGACGTCAGGAGTTCGAGACCAGCCTGGCCAACACGATGAAACCTAGTGTCTGCTAAATATACAAAAGTTAACTAGGCGTGGTGGCACACACCTGTAATCCCAGCTACTTGGGAGGCTGAGGCAGGAGAATCGCTTGAACGTGGGAGATGAAGGTTGCAGAGAGCTGAGCTCATGGCACTGCACTCCAGCCTGGGCAACAGAGAGAGACTCCTGCCCTCCCCCCCCCAAAAAAAAAAGTAACCATTTTCTTCTAAAGACAAAACTGAACAAGCCTAATTTAGATCTCTATATTCTCTGCTCTACTCTTTTGCACCTTTAGAACTGTTGGAGAGAAAACTTCAAAAGGGAAACAGCGGCTATACAGCTTCACATGCAGTGAACAGGAAATAAGACCTGAAAAACATGCATATATTACAAGCGCTCATAAGCTGCCCAAGCTATAGCAAACACTGGCCTAGGAGACTCACTTTCAAAAGCTGGCACATATGCACATGTGCACACTCACACACTTGGGGTACAGCTGCTAGAACCCAGCTCTTCATTGTATTCTCTTAAGTCCCCATGTTAAAAGTACAGTCTTTAGAGGTAGAGATAGGGCCTTTCCTTAATTATGGTCACAGTACTGAGTAATAAACACATGAATTCAGAATGTGAAATGGTTATATCTTTTTCTCAATTAATCAAAGAACTAAAAACAAAGTATTATAAACACACATTTTACTTATTCACAGGCACTAGTCTCATGCCTAAGGTGGCATTAAGGATTTACAATGAATAGAAGGGAAACAGATGGCATTTTCTGCTATATTCAACAGAAGATGACTTCTGCCTGGATAGGTTTGGAGGGAATTCAGTACACAATGAACTACGACAGGCAAAGGAGGCCTTAAACTAAGTTTTGTACAATGCAGTCAACTGATATTGTATGTGAGATTTTTCTTCCAAATATGTTTTCAATAAGAGTAACACTTGTCATTTGGACCTAACTTTACAATTTACCAAGCGCTTTTATGCAAACATTTTGTCTCACTTGAACTCACAACAATTCAATGATGGGCACAGAGCAGAGTCCAATACTTTCATTTTAAAGATGAAATAAC
This sequence comes from Cacajao melanocephalus, assembly GCA_963573385.1. NCBI lineage: Eukaryota > Metazoa > Chordata > Mammalia > Primates > Pitheciidae > Cacajao > Cacajao melanocephalus. The sequence continues at coordinate 161,090 of CAUYLG010075150.1, read as the reverse complement.
TCAAGCATGAGACATTGGTTAACTGTCCAAAGCCATAGAGCTAGCAAGGAATGCAGACAATTTTGCAAGGTAAGGCATGAAGGAGGGAGAGAAGCTTTCAGACAACAGAGAGCTATGGTCCCTGATGGATCTAGAAATATATATAAAATGGAAACAGAATAATATTCTTTTTCATGTTTATATCTTAAAAGGTAAATGAAAATACTCTTATTCAGTAATCAACTGCCATCCACCCACCAATTCCTTTAATCCGGTGGGCTTATTCCACTGTGGCAAGTGGCATGAGCTGCTGTGTCTTCCCAGAGTAGAAGTTTAGCAACAAGAGAATAGGTCTGAGGAATTAATTCCAAATGATCTGTAGCCATCCTGATTTTCTGTGACTCTGGTCCTTGCTTATCACAGTTTTGGGCAGGATTACTTCTAGAATGAGCAAAATCTTCCTTGGAAAATCTGAACCGGGAATAAATGGGAAGTCCCAGGAAAGCTATTAAAATAACCTCTCTCTATCATTCCTGCCCAAAGACACCTTCAGTACTAAGACTGCTCCATCTAAGTCCAAACTCTCATTACCTTCCTTGCACAACTGTCTCAGGAGTCTCTAAGGTTGCCTTCTGGGACTTGGGCTCAAGTATGTATCCTAGAAGTCAAGTAGAGAGCTCTCTTATTGAATACATATGGCCAAATTCTACAGAAGAATAATTCAGGTAATATAATCAGTTTCTTCATTCTTAAATGCATACATACCAATATATATTCATTTCCTTAAAATAAATAGACATTTGTCATTACATGAGCTTTCTGCAACATTAGATGTGATTTTTGCTTCAGAATTATATTCTTAGCCAGTCACAACTTCTGCTTTAATATTTCTTTAATATCATTTGATTATAAAATTAGCAATTTTTTTTTTTTTTGAGACGGAGACTCATGCTGTTGCCCAGGCTGGAGTGCAGTGGTGTGATCTTGGCTCACTGCAATCTCCACCTCCCAGGTTCAAGTGATTCTCCTGCCTCAGTCTCCCGAGTAGCTGGGACTACAGGCGCATGCCACCACACCTGGCTAATTTTTTTGCATTTTTAGTAGAGACGGGGTTTCACCAAAATTAGTGAAATTTTCATTATGTATGCTTTCCAAATTTTCACTTCATTCCTGAATTTAGCCCTTATTTGAAGATGATTCATACTTTTCAAAGGATGGTATATCTCATTTAACAGTCTTAACAAACCACTTGAAGTGTTTTTATCAACAGTATGGGTTCCATATTTTCGATGAGGAAACAGAAGCCAAAAGAGGAAACATGTTTTAACTAAGATTATATAGCCAATCTATGACAAAGCTTGCCTTGGAACCTAGATTCTATTTACTCTTAGTCAAGTGTCAAATTCTAAAAACATAGGAGATAGGAGTGTTCCTTAATATTCTTCCAAACCTCATGCAAGGAAAAGTAAAAGATAGCCGCCCTTCAGTTTAAACATGAACACTGCTATGCCAAAATCCACCTTGGGATGACTGACAATTAGCTCTCCACAAATATCGACAAACAGAACTGAGAAAGGCAAACCTCATTAGGGGCCAAAACTACATTAAATAAGAAGGTGGCTAGACATTTTTCTGAAGTGAGAAAATGACGTAAGAGTTCATTAGTTTAATTTTTAAAAATGAGGCCTGTACTAAAGACAATTTCATATAATGTTTAAAAAGCAAATAACCTTCACAATTCAGAATACATTTCTGTCATGCCTGTTTTCAAATATAAATATCAAGCTGCTAAATAATCCTGAATAGAATGGGTTAGCTGCAGATGGTTTGAAGATCCTGAACTTCAGCTTCATCTATATGAGAATAATTGTTCTTATCCTTTCTACCTCACAGTGATGAAAAGTAAATTCGATGATACAGGTGAGAATGCTTTGAAATTTATACCACCATGGAGCTGACTTACTGACTCATTTTAACAGTTAAAGTAAGTTCCAATCTATTTTAAACTAGCCACAGGCATATATATAGCAATCTTAAAGATTTTTATTAGGTTCAAACCTGTAACGTTATTTATCTCACATTCTAACAAGTTGGCTTATTAAAAAAACTAATAAAATAAATACCACTTAATTTTTAAAAGACTTCTTAGGAAAAAGGAGAAACAATTACATTACCTGAGCCAGAACCTGACGTTGTCATATCATAAATTAAGTCTTTCAATGTAGTACCCTCTGAAATAAAAGGGCGATCTAATGAAGGATCCTCTTCATTAGGCACTCGATGGTGAATGACTGTGCGGTTGTGGCAGATATAGACCATCAACATGAGTGAGACGCAGATGAAGCACACCGGTCCAGCAATGACAGCTGCCAGTTCCACCGGACCAAGGCCAGGTGATGGCTTCACTGAAAAAGGGCCTTGAGTGAAACAAACATCAACAACAACAAAAACACTGTAGGTGGCAACCCCCATTTTCCTAATTCTACACAATTCCTGCAGCTGGCCACTGCCACCACTTAGCCGAAGAGCCTCATTACAGCAGCTTATAGGGCTCAAACCCACAACAAGTGAATCATTCAGTCTTCTCCCACTAGGCCTCCTTTTATGAACACCAGCTCTGTCAGTACCCACTTACTCTTCCTGTATTCTTCAGCCATCATCACAAGGTCAGCTGCCACCAATATTACAGGACCTTCCCCACTTAACACAGCAGGTTACTAATACCAATAACCTGTAACAATACCCATTAACATCTCCTTAATAATCACCTTGTTTTTTTAAAGTATGTTTGGCTTGTCTTCTTGTTCTAAGGCCAGTACACGCCCATAGCAGGGAAAAAAAACCCCGAACAACAACAAAAAAATCAAAACAAACAAAAAAACCAAAACACATACATCTTCATCACTCCCAAACAACTCACATTTTAGTATATATGTCTAATTTTTTTTTTGAGATGGAGTTTCTTGTTGCCCAGGCTAGAGTGCAGTGGCGCGATCTCAGCTCATTGCAATCTCTGCCTCCCAGGTTCAAGGGATTCTCTTGCCTAAGTAGCTGGGATTACAGTCATGCACCACCATACCTGGCTAATTTTTGTATCTTGGTAGAGATGAGGTTTCACCATGTTGGTCAGGCTGGTCTCAAACTCCTGACCTCAGGTGATCCACCCACCTTGGCCTCCCAAAGTGCTGAGATACAGGTGTGAGCCACTGTGTCTGGCCCATTTCTCCACCAATTTTTTTTAAAGGCAAAACATATCCTTTGTTTCTTTAACAGAGTTTTCATATAGATATAGATATAGATATAGATATAGATTATTTTAACCTCCTGGACTTTTAAGTCCAGATCATTTTCTTGTAACTTCTACTAATAATTAAGATTTTCTGGTTGCTTCGGAAGATTACAATTATTTTGACATTCATCCTGCGCTTTACTGCTTTACTGCTTACCACCACTTCATTCATATCACATCTTTCCCATTCTCGAGATCTTTAGTAGACTAATCTCTTATCACACAGAATCCTATTTCTAGTAATTTCTTTCAGGAAAAGTCTATGGGTCCTTGTACACTGAACTTAGTTGTGGCAAGAAGGCTGTTGCCTTTCTATATGAAAAATCTTGGCCTATTTCAAGAATTTTGGGTGACAGCAAGAATGTTCCATTTGCCCTCTGATATTTAAGCAGAAAATGTGAACTTTTTTGTTTGCCTTTTATAGGTAACCAATGTTTATGTGTGTTAAATGCTTACATAATTCTTTTATTCTTGAAATGGATAATTCGTATTGTATGTGTTTGGATTCATATCGTTCACTAATTCTGCCTCGTATTCTGTCTTCTCTCTGGTCTCATGCCTTTTTCTAGAATTCTGATAATAAGCATATTGCATCGTCTAAATCTGTTCCCTATAACTCTTAATATGCTCACCAACTGTCTTTTCTCCGAATTGTAACACAATTTCTTAACCTTGTCCCAAACTTGACTATAAAATTATAACATCCAGTCTGTTGTTCGCTCTCAATAGTGCATTTTTAAAAACATTCATCAGTTGGACTTTTCCTCTGAAAGCAACCTTTAACAACTGTGAAATGTTCTCATTTCATAGTGAATAACTGAAAATTGACCTTAAACTGTCTGAAACTTCTTCCCCATCATGTGGCAAACCTAGTTCTTAGGATGACATCTAATCTATCTAGTTCAGACTACTTCTTTTGAACTCCTAACTTTTCATTGGTAATTTTTTTGCTGTTTGCCTATCCTAGAGTTGGAAATGAGAAGTGTATATATGTTCATTAGAAACATAAGAAATGAAGTGACTTCTTCACAAGGTTTTGCAAATCTCTACTCAGGTATTTTGAGCTCAAATGACGGAAATGGGAAATTCTGGAATTATCCTTTTCTTTGCCACATTATAACTCCAGATGCCTTCATCAAGGTCACAAAGATATTACAGTCCGACCAGCCCTTACCACAGGGAGCTGCATTATCATGCTGAACAGGTGGAGGGCTGCCTCCCTTCTGAAACTAGGAGGACTGGCCTTTTCCTTCTGTGCTACAGCAATGCTGCCTCTTTTAATCAGCATAAGGCCTGGACCAACTCTGAGTGGAAAGTGAGCAACTGTGTCTGCTCCTCTGAGAACTGAAGCCAGGTGCTTCCTAAAAGGGAACTGAAAGTTTGCCCCATACCCTAACTTCCCCCCAATCCCTCATCTAAGTTATTGGGTAGATTCTTCAGTGACTAACCTTTCTTATATGACTAGTCAATTCTTCACTAGTCTGGTGTCATCTGTACTGTAAATTGCAGAAGTTCCTCAAAAGTTTTGGCATGTGGGTGGCATTCTACCATTAATTCTACTAGCATTAATATAGGTTGCCCTCATTTTTACATTCCTTTGGGATCTGGGGAAAGTGGTAAGAGTGATACACATGTGCTCAGACTTTCATCTTAAACCAGAATCTTGAAACTAGGAAGTTTATGAAGCTTTCAAACTGTTGGTTCTGCCAGGAAATTTTATTTTTGTTATTTTAGAAGAGATGGGGTTTCTCTATGTTGGCCAGGCTGGTCTCGAGCTTCTGGCCTCAAGTCATCTGCCCAGCTCAGCCTCCCAAAGTGCTGGGATTACAGGAGTGAACCACTGCACCCAGCCCTAGGAAATTTTAAATGTAAACTACAGGCGAAGGACCAAAAATCAAAAAATCATGTATAATTAATTTATGCATAAAGATCATAAAATAAGCTGAAATTACAAAATAAAAACATCTAGACTGTTTAGTGCTGCTCTGAATCCCCACTCATTAAACAGCTGTTGATTGCTTTAAAAGATAGGAATATTATGTAAGGAAGAAGAAATCCACTCTGAGAAGAAAGTAGAGACAATCTGAAGATGCTGTTGTGGACTTTGTCAGAATTTGCTTTTATCTATCCTTTTAGGTATAACAGACCTCAGAGGAAGTCCACCTTGGAACCACCTTCTTAACACATATCCAGGAGGCAGGATCTTGGCTACTCTTATAAGTCTGTAACAACGGACAAGTCACTTCTTTCCTCTTCTTGCCTCTAAACTGAACAAGTTGGATTAGACAATTTCTATGATCCCTTCTAGTTCTAAAATCACAGAGTATGAAGAGTTTTTCTTATAATATCTAGGCAAAAAATTTTATACAACAACTTACCAGTAGTTGGAAGTTCTATTTTATTGCAGTGGTCCTGATTGCAGCAATATGTTGTAGTCACAGACCCAGTTTTTGAAGAGGGTGCACATACAAACGGCCTATCTCGAGGAATTAAGTCAGTTTCAGCTATACACATGGTGTTGTGTATAACTTTGTCTGTGGTCTCTGTGACAGAGACAAAGCAGAGCCCATCTGTCACACAAGTAAAATTGTCTTTTGTACAGAGGTGGCAGAAACACTGTAATGCTGGAAAAGAGAAAGATTCTATTAGAAAAAAACTCAAAGTTAACAGTTTGAAATTATCAAATATTCACTCTAATAATACATTCTTGATCTTATTATCACAAAATTTCTATGCACTGTTCAAAAAACAACTATTTGTTGCTCTTAGAAATTTCAAATTCTATTAAGAACCACACGCATGTAGAAGCCTGAAATGTAGTAACACTTGGACCCAGGTTTCTTCCTAAAGTTTTTTGCTTCCAAGTATAGAAAATTTTTGTTACAAGCAATTTCATCAAAGCAAGGCAAGCATTTGCCTTCCCATTAGAAATAAAGTACATTTAAACTTGTAATGGTTATACTTTTTTTTTTAAACCAGCCCCAAACTAAGCATTCACATACTCCTCCTTTGAGGAACAATGTGTGAAAACACTACCATCCATTAACTGTAGGCTAACGCCATTTCAGTCGGTTTCTGGGTAATGGAGTAACAGAAACAGATTTGTACTGAGCCAGACACTCTCTATTCTCCTTGGTGCAACCCTAAAAAAGACATGTATATTCTGGCCAGAACTGGGGCATTCTCTTAGTGAAGCCAGGCAGACTACACCAGTAACAATATATATATGCTCCAAGCACATAGGCAACCTAACTACAGAAATGACTGGCGGCAAAACACTAGCTTCATACCCACTTATATCTACTTGATATTTATGGCTTACCCCCAGGAGTGACCTCTTTAGGGAAGCCTTCTAAATATCACCAACACCTTCCCATACATCCAGATACATACATCTTCAACCATGCTCTCTGATGAAGTGCTAAAACACACACTGCTTACCAGAATTGCTAGTTTTGTTTTTCTCTCTCCTATGAAACTGTAAACTCCATGAGGCCAGATACCTGTATTAGTCATTTCTGTGTAACTGCCACCTAACACCATGCCTGATACACAGCAGCATTCAAAAAATACTTGTTGAATCACAGTGATAGAATGGGTACACAATTTCACCATTCTCATAAAATTGCAAAGCAAAGACAGTCTCAAATCCAAACGTTCCAATTATTTGTTGGCAAGAGGAAAAAAAAGGAGTCTCGGTATGTGGAATGGCCATCTATGAGGAGAGCAGGGAGGTTCACTGTATCTGGAAAAGGAGTGGCTAGGTAGACAGAGGCAGGATAAAGTTAACTCCCTGAACAGCTAACTTGCTGTACGAGAAAGGATTAACTCAGCAGGACTGAGTTGCTCAAACCCTGCACATTCCCAAGAAAGACCTGTCTTTAAAACTGGCTTTGACTGGCTCCTGGTATATGAGCTCTAAACTTTTGGAATATTCTCCCTGACAAGAATATTTCTATATGCCTGAGGCCTTGGGTCACATGGTACCAATTTTGCCAGATAGCTTATTCTAACAATGTTATAGTGAACACCTATTATTGCTGGGAGGCCAGGTGGGGGAAGTGTGAGGGGCTGAAGCCTGTCACGCAGGTGCTGCAAGCCTAAGCGACTGACCAACAATAAAAACCCTGGACACCAAGGCTTAAGTGAGCTTCCCTGGTTCACGACTTCGTGCCATGTTGTCACACGTTGTTGAGAGAATTAAGGCCATCTATGCTATTCTACAGGAATGGGACACCTGGAAACGTGTGCCTGATTTCTCCTAGACTTCACTCCGGGTGCTTTTCCTTTTGCTGATGTTAATCTGTCTGGTTTTGCTGTAATAAACTATAACCACGACTATAACAGCTTTTCTGAGTCCTGTGAATCCTTCTAGCAAATCAAGTCTGAGGGTGGTCCTGGAGACTCCCAACTCACTTGCTAAACTCAAATTCAGGAATGTCAGGTTCCCCTCAAGTACCTGTTTCTTGGTTGCTGCTTAATTCACATACTTCTCTATTATCTTTACAGACCAGTAAAGTTTTATCTTAATCATTATTTAAAATGCTTTATTCATAAACAGGTCAGGTATTTGCTTCCTAAGTATGAAAGAAACAGAAGAAAATTACAAGAGACACAATCATAATATATTTAAAAACTGCAAAAAGAGATAGTAATTATTCATGAAATGTGTGATGGTGATGGCTATCTGGGTATAATTTCCTAAGGAGGAATTCTGAACCAGCAATTCATGGACTGGCTTCAAAGGTACATGAATTCCATAAAACTATAAGCCAAATGTTAGATATATTTGCATTTTCACGGAAAAGCTTTCAAAATAACTCACAAAGGAGTCTGTGACCCACAAAGCATTAAACTATCACCATAGGAGACTGTCATAATTCTCTCCTAAATCCTCTTTACTCATGATTAGTCATTCAACCCATGTTTTCTAAGCATTACTTTTATCAGTTCCTCTACCAAAAGCTTAGTATACAAAGATTAATAACTAATGGTAACAGCCCTTGAAGAGCTCCAACGACAAGTGAAGCAGAACAGTGTAATACAATGTGGTAACCACTATACATAAAAAATGCTGCCATGAATATTCTCCCAGTTCTCAGATCACCAGGGCTCCCCTATGTTTATGAAATAAGGGCTAAACACCTAGCCTGACAAGACTTTTAGTTTGGGGTTCCAATTTACTTCTCACATGACAAATGCTATCTAGGGCCACATACCTCTCACCATTATCATAATCATGTCTTTCATGACCTTGGTCTTTACATATACCATCTCTCTGTCTAGTTTAAACCTATCTTCTTATCTGACTCATCCGTTAAGACCCTATTCCAATAGGATCTTTTCCATGATGCGCTCTAAACCTCACCCTTACCTTCACAATAATTGGTAGCTCCTTTCAATATGTTCCATAGCGCTCTTTGAGTATCTTTAGGACAGCGAAAATCAATCTATTTATAGTTTGCTGTTAAAGTGTCTTTCATTGCCTTAGGAAGGGCCAAGCTTGTTTTTTTTTTCACATCTCTGAATTCTGGTTCCTTAGATAGTGGTCAGAAAAATATTTGCTAAAACAATGTCTCCGAAATATATTGGGAGATAAAAGGATGTATAAGTTGTATACAAGTTTTAAACAAATATTTTCACTTCAAAGATAATCTAAAAACAAGGATAAACATTCAAGATCATGAGTAGTCACTATCTAAACACTGGCACTAGGCTTTCACTGCTGCTTTTTCAGCTGCGTGAAGATCTCCTTCAGGCCAAATGTCCTTGTGGCACACTACACACAGCGTAAGTTTCATGGTCATTCTAAAAGAAAGAGTAAAAAATAAAAGGAACTTGAATCATCAGAGCATATGGCAATACAGGCATGGCATGCATATTCAAAAGCCAATAGCCTAACAGTCAATATCATATGTGCACTTTATTATATGCAAGTGTTATATGGGTCCTATATGTGTAGTAAAATCTGCAAATATTTGTTAGCAGTAAATGTAATTGTAGGTATGCAATGGTGTTTTTCCATTCTCATTTCCAGCAATAACTGGTTTAGAAAATCATTTAATTAAGATTTCAATAATATCATAATATTAACCATATCTTCCAATAAACAAAACAGCTGACATTTCCGTAAAACTTATAAGCCTGTATTTGAGGAATGCTTGCTGGCAAGTGTTTTGGTTAGGTATGATGTCTCATTCTGAACTTACCAATAAAGCTTTGAAGTCATTAATACTCTCCTGCATAATATTACTGATGAGGAGAGGCACTACTCACAGCTTTTATTATCACTGAAGTTAAAATACAGAAACAGATTTAAAATGGAATTAGACCTAAAGTTACTTTTTTCTACTGTGAAACCTAAACATCATCTGTCACACTGAATAACTGTATTCGTTTGAATTTTGTTTTTTTGGTGGTTGCCTTTGTATTTAATTTGCAGATTTGGTTTATAGTGGTGTATGAGCCAAGAACATAAGGGTTTTATATCTAGTTTCATGTCTACAGAATCTAAGTAACATTACGAAAAATATATTCTGTACTTCTCCTTTCAAGGAGGTCATTACATTATGGCAAATTTGAAAAAGTCAGTGCTAAAGGGTTTCTCTTAACTACTCTTTCAATAAGAAGAGGTCACTAGACAAATAAAAGCATCTAGATAACACAAAGCTTAACTGAGCAAAGATTTCTCCCTCCAGGGAATTAAAAAATTCCATTTCTCCACTTGAAATCAGTCTTGTTTGACTACAGACTGCTGTTACACGATACGGCAAAATCATTTAGGGAAAAACTAAAACAGGAATTTAAACTTTTCCATGAACATATGGGTTTTAATTGCCATTTTCTTAACCATTTCAAATTTATTTTATTAATAGAGCGATTTGGCCCCTGGTTATCCACCCCTTTTATTCAACTAGGTTTTTAATTTTTAAATGCACATACAGGGCAAAATTTCAATCTAAAAAAGGGATACAATGACATCTCCTCCCCATTAGCCCAAAGCCCAAGTTCTCCTTACTCCGCAACATCAGCCCATCACTTTAACTCTTTCATTTGATTCTGCGATTATTCACTAAGCATCTCTATATGCCAGATACAGTATGGGCTATGGGGTTTAGGGATGAATAAGACAAGGTATTTGCACTTGAGTAGTTCACTAGGGTGGAAGAGAAAGCATTAAACAGATAATTAAAATCCTGAGTCCTGAGGAGAATGATCAAAGTGTTTCTACTCTGCTGAGGTAGAAGAGATTATCAAGAAAAGCTTCAGCTGCATTCAAGTCAGAACTTGGAGAATATGTATAATTTGCTAGATAGATGAAGATGAGAAAGGTTTCCTGACTGGGTTTTCTTTCTCAGTGGCAGGATTTCAACCTTAGAGGCTAGCATACCAAGTAAGATAATCAAATTAAAATTGTTCAAGAGGCTAACCACCATGTTTCATTTCATCAGGAAAATGAACATAATACCTTTCTGACCTATTTCATCACCTGACTGAGCTAATCAAATGAGATACTGTACATTAACACATTTGGAAACTAACATAAACGATTATATAAACACACAGAATCATCCCATATGATAAATGGCATTGTTCCAATGTGATTTTTATTTGTAGGCCACCAAAGGTAAACTTCTTCCCAAAAGTAGTGACAAAATTCCACTGTAGAATCCCAGACTAACAGAACCACATGAAACTTTGAATATCACCTAGGTAATTCAGTTCTGTCATTTTATTAATGAAGAAAACAAAACTTAAGAAAACTAAAACGATTAAAAAAAAAGAAAACCAAAATGATTTATACCAATATTCTAAACAGATTACAAGGTAGATGTCAATTCCCACTATATTATCATCACCACCCCGTGAGTAAAATCTATGCAACTATTTGCTGTATCGCTATCCCCATGCTAAGTAACCCTAAACTTTAGACTCCCAGGTGGACCTGATTTGGTTTAGACTCCCACAGTTGACTCTTCCACTTGATAACAAAAGTAAGAACCAAATCCCCTGTTACATACCTTTCTATACACTGTCCAACTTTGTTTCCATGCCCTAATCTCTAACAGTAGGCACAGCTTTCTTAATTTTGAGATGCACATTTCTCTAAGCTTTACATTTCTAAAATCTGGATACAATTTACAATCAAAGTAAAAAGAAAACTCTGGCCTCCAGACTGAAAGGTTGAGACATGATGAGTTGTTGTAATCTATGTATGTGAAAACTTGGCTATACAAAGAAGGTATTACAAGTTGTGTATCCCTCGTGCAAAATGTTCAGGACCAAAAGTGTTTTGGATTTGGGATTTTTTTTCAGATTCTGGAATATCTGCATTGAGACATCTTGGGAATGGGACCAAGTCTAAATATAAAATTCACTCATGTTTCATATATGCTTTACATATACAGCCTGAAGGTAATTTAATATTTTAAATAATTTTGAGCATGAAACAAAGTTTGTGTAAAGTACTTATATGTAGAATTTTCCACTTGTGGCAGAATTTCGGATTGGGGTGTTTGACTTGCATTCGTTTCCCCATTACTTTAATTATTTGCCTTGGTAGCTCCCTTGCAACTAGACTTTAACTTAGGTTGAACAAGGATTTCAGTATGATTCAGCACTAAAAGGAAATGCTACTGTGTACACAGAAAATTATATCAGACCCATGCCAGGAAATACAATTACTAGCAGTGAAATTTCCAAACACTGCAAAATAAATCAGAATTTTCAAAGTTTGCAGATGTTAGTATGTGACATTTAGTACATCAAAGGAAGGGACATGAGGAAAAAGAGACAACAGGACCCTTGGGGTTATTATTCACAGTATTATAGTATCAGGCTAACAGCTCTCAGGGTAACACATCCCAAGTTGAGATCTTGGCTCTTGGTCCCAATATAAAGGATTTCCTTGATTGCCTCATTTCAATATGTCTCGAGGTCACACATGGAAGTACTATTACTTCTGCCTAATGCCAAGGCTACCCAGGGTTAATTCACAAGCCCATATGTCTTGCTAGAAAAGCTGAGAGAAGCTAGAAAAGTTATGCATAGTACTAATATACGGAACAAATATTTCTATCACCCTTGTTAAAGAAATAAAAATTAGCACCAGAAACTTTGTCTTCCCGGGCTTAGTGTGTCATCATCTATACAACCTACCCATACTCTTTTTATGCATATGCTTGAATACTCTTTCCTTTTTCAACCCTCGTTATTGGCCCTTTCCATTCTTCCATCATACATCTTCCTTCAATTCAGAACTTGACTGAAATCTCTCTTTGAAATTCAGTAGCAATGCCCTTCTGGTGAAATAGTGTTTTCAAAATGTTTCAGGATATGAGACAGAATGCCACCCTTTATTAGTTTATATGACACTACACTTCCCAACATACTTTGCACTTGGCCTTTTACCTGTGCTCCAAACTTGTATTTTAACTGCATCCAGGAAACACTCTGCTTGGCTTACTTATGTATACAAAGTCAAGCTGAGTCTTTAAAATCCAGTCTTTTCAACACTCTGACTTTGCTAGTGATGACCCTTATTTTCCTCACCCTGCCCATTACAGCACAACTATACTTTTCTTTGCAGTGAGAGTATTTCCAAATATTACAAACATGTACCAACAGGCAAATAAATGGCACTGTTTTTTGATAAAAGACCTAACATGCACAATCTCCTTTATTCAGTTTGCTTCTCTACAGCTGAAAGCAGATCACACCACTGCTGGCAAAGGTGAAGGCAGAAGTTAGAAGTCATTTTAAAAATCCTTTCAGGGACTAATGTCAGCCCTTTTTGTCATCCAACCTATTACTCTACCCCAGTTCTTCTGAGTAATCTGCCTTCCCTCTTTTCTCCATTCTCAACACCGTGCCCCCTTTTCAAGGAGATATGTCCTCTCTTCTCCCTCATCCACCTCTGGAGTAAAGCATACTATATAGATTCTCCTCTTTCTTGTATTAAATATGTTACTTATCTCTGTATACATGGCTAAAACCCTGACGTCCAACTCCCTCCAGCCCACTATCCTAGGTTTTGTTCCTCTAAATACTCAGTTCTTTTCAATTCAACCCTCTTGGGCTACCCTGCAGCAGTAATATCAAAGTGAGCTTGTCAAAATAGAGGACACCATATAATGTACACAAAATTTTCCTCTAGTCCAGGTAATATTTGACCCCTGAATTTAGGGCATCAGAATAAACATCTGTTTTTTCCCAGATAAATTCCATTTACTTCTGTCACTTTTTTTTTTTTTAATTTTTTGAGATGGAGTTTTGCTCTTGTTGCCCCAGCTGCAGTGCAATGGTGGTATCTCCACTCACCGTAACCTCCACCTCCTGGGTTCAAGCAATTTTCCTGCCTCAGCATCTGGAGTAGCTGGGATTACAGGTGCATGCCACCATGCCTGGCTAATTTTTTGTACTTTAAATAGAGACGGGGTTTCTCCATGTTAGTCAAGCTGGTCTCAAACTCCCAATCTCAGGTGATCCACCTGCCTCAGCCTCCCAAAGTGCTGGGATTACAGGCGTAAGCCACTGCACCCATCCTACTTCTGCTACTTTTAAAGAATTTAAGATGTTTCGTTTATCATTTAACCCACATCTCATCTTAAAAGAACAGGGCACTCCCAAACTCACAAGCACTTGTTTTTCCACATTATCTTCATTTTCCAGTCTCCTAGTCTCTATGGAATTAGCTGATATAATGTTGACTGATATCAGAGAAAACACACTAAGAAAAGGCTGCCCAAATGGCAAGATGGGATTTAACAGGGCAACTAATACAAAGGCTTTCATTTAGATTCGAAATAAATCACACATGTACAGTATAAAGATCTGCTTAGAGGATCTGAGGAGTTTAACAACACATTTTCAAAGAATCAGAGCCTTTAAAAAGAATCTTTTAATCCATTAATTCTACTAAGAGTTTAGTCTAAGGACACAATAGGTGAGAGCAAAAATCTAAGCTTGCAGATGCTCATTACAGTATTTTATGACTGAAAAAAACCTATGTGAATGACAATACAATGACAGAATGAATCCTGATACAATCATAAATGGAGGACTATAGCCATTAAAACTGGCATTTTAGAAGCATGTTTAAGGACAAGGAAATGGTCCTACTACTAAAGGGCAGGAAGTAAAGCTGTATAGTGTGATTACAATTACAGTCCTGTTAAGCAACCTTGTTTTTGTTCCACTTCAATGAGTTAAGGGGATATTTTAATATACAGAGCAGATGTGTGTACTTTACCTTACCCTAGGCCCTGAAAAGAAATGGAGAAACTTCTATGTCTAATGGTAAGTGCTAAAACAATAACCAAATTTCTTATTTCTCCTCAATCTAAGCATGCTTTTACACAGTTTCTTTTTAGATTTTAATTTGACTAGTGGGTAGGTATTACAAGGATATGGTAGTTAAGTTGATGGAACTCAGAGAAAAAAAGACAAGTTCAAATCTTATCTTTGCTCGTCAGGCACTGAATAATCCTAAGGAAGTCACTTAACTAATTTGAACCTAAATTTCTTCAACTTCCTAAATTTATAACATACGAACAGTACCATCTCAGAAGGTTTGAGGGTTAATGAGATTGCATAAATATAATACTCAGGACAGTGCCCAGTACATAATAAAATGCTCAAAAATTAGTTTATGCACTTTTTCAACAAGTATTTCCTTTAACCAGTCCCTGCTCTAGATGCTAGACAGAGAATCAGAGCTAATGTTGAGATGGCTCTAGAAGGCAATACTGACACAGAACACAATATAAACCACATGCACATAAAACAGTGAATATTCATGGTATGTATTATCTCTTTCTCCTTCATAAATATTCATACAGTTTTATTTTATTTTATTTTATTTTTTTGAGACAGAGTCTCACTCCGTCGCCAGGCGCCAGACTGGAGTGCAGTGGTGCAATCTTGGCTCACTGCAACCTCCGCCTCCCGGGTTCAAGCAATTCTCCGGCCTCAGCCTCCCGAGTAGCTGGGATTACAGGCACGCGCCACCACACCCAGCTAATTTTTGTATTTTTAATAGAGACGGGGTTTCACCATGTTGGCCAGGATGGTCTCGATCTCTTGACCTCATGATCCGCCCGCCTCAGCCTGCCAAAGTGCTGGGATTACAGGGGTGAGCCACCACGCCCAGACAGACCTCGCTCAAGAACTTCACTGTAGTAACATTAGGCACATACAGAAAGTATATTTTCAGTTCCAAACCAAATTAACAGTGTAGTGACATATCTAGTGCACTTATGTAATATCTCTAACTAATAAATAAGTTAATATCTAATTAGCCATAAAATATGCTGGAAGGAATGTGAACAGAAATATCAGATCCCAGCCCCTTTACAGATGAAGAAAGAGAAATGTCCTAACACTTACTTCAACATAATCTAGATTTATTCCAAAAGCACACAAAGGAAAGAAGGGATTACTTGATAATCTGGTGATTTCTACCCCTACTCCCCACAACCCCCGACGTAGGACAAAATGAAAAATTCAACCTTTTCCTTTAGAAAGCATGAGTGGCTGTAGGAGGCACTGGCTTGGCTGCACAGATAATAAGGTGTAATGATGAACATACATGAAAGTGGCAATCATCCTGGGCTAGAGGAATGACGTACAAAACAGAACTGTGGTAAAGAAGGAACTGTGGTAAGAGAAGGAAGTGGTAACCACTCCCAGCTGCCAATGACTCAGGGCAGAGGGGAGCAATCCTGGGCCAGCAAACAGCAAAAGATCTGTTGGAGCCATAGCTGAAGAAATGAACTGATGGTGCTGTGCAGTTAGTAATTTTAAAAGCAGAAAGCAGGGTCTGAACACCTTTTCTCACAACAGAACACTGTATGTAACCTGTGTAGGAAGAAAGGAAAAAACCTTTAGGAGGACAGAGATAATTAGGATATCTCTGCCCTCAAGTTCACAATATAGAGAACACGCCACTGATAAATGATGATGCAAAGTGCACAGATCAGAGGACAGAGAAGGGTGATTTCTCCAAAAGACAACACCTAAACTAAGACTTAAGGAAAGCTAGTGAAGAAAGGAAAGTCATTTCAGGGAGGGGATACACAAAAACATTGTACAGAGATGCCAAAGTAAAAGTCTGAGCCAGGCATGGTGGCACACGTCTGTAGTCCCAGCTACCTGGAAGGCTGAGGCAGGAGGATCACTTGAGCCCCAGGAATCTGAGGCTGCAGTGAGCCACGATCAGGCCGCAGCACTCTAGCTTGGGCAACAAAGTGAGATCCTGTCTCAAAAAAAAAAAAAGGAGTAAGGGAGTTTGGCAGTTTAGGTGGTGTAAACAAAAACCAAATAACTGATAAAACTTAACAGCTGTTCATGATTTTTAAAAATCTTAGTAAACTGATAAAATTCAACAGCTCTTCATGATCTTTAAAAATCTTAGTAAACAGCA
The DNA here is from genome assembly GCA_963573385.1 of Cacajao melanocephalus. Lineage (NCBI taxonomy): Eukaryota > Metazoa > Chordata > Mammalia > Primates > Pitheciidae > Cacajao > Cacajao melanocephalus. The sequence goes on along the minus strand of CAUYLG010075150.1, from coordinate 144,399 downwards.
GATTTTTTTAAAAAAATTCTGAAATAATCAAATTAAGGAAAAGACATAAAGCAGGCATTACACTCGTTGCATGACTGTCAGTTTCCCCCCTGAAATCACAATAAGAAAAGGATATCTATAACTCCTCCTCAACACTGTATTTGAGGTCTGAGTGTAGTAAGTCAGAAATGAACAAAAAGAAGATAGATTGGAAAGAAACAGAACTATCATTACTTGCAGATGACAACTGTGTACATAGAAAATCCAAAAGTGACCTACAGATCAATTATTAGAATCAATTAGTAAATCTAGCAAGGTCACTAATATAAGGTTACTCACTGTACAAAAATAAACTAAATCATTCTTAGACCAGCAACAAATAGAAAACATTTTTAAAAATCTAAAAACTAGGAATAAACCTAACAAAAGACAGGTAAGACCTCTGCATAGAAAGCTTAAAAAATATTACTTATTGATAGAAATTACAAAGGAGATTGAATAAAATTTAAAAATGTATTTATAAATGGAGAAAAATGACCAGTTCCTAACTGGAAGATTCAACACTGTAAAGAGGTCAATATTCCATAAAGTGATCTGTAGATTCAATAAAATCAAATCAGAATCCCCACAGGGTTTTTATTCAGCGGGAACTGACAAGTTGAGTCTAAAATTTATATGGAAAAACAACATCCAGAATAACCAAAGAAATCTTTGGAAAGCCTGAACTACTAGATATTAAGACTCCTAACATTATAATAATTAAGACAGTATGGTAATGGCACAAGGACAAATAGGCAAACAGAATAGAGATTCCAGAGAAATAGACTCTTACACATACACCCTCTTGATTTATGATGGTGATACTATTGTACACTGGGGGAAGAAGGTATTAACAATAAATGGTTCTGAGTCAACTGGATATCCATATTTTAAAAATAGTAAAAATCTCATACCATAATAAATAACCAACTCCAGATAGACTATAAGGCAAAACAAACAACATTAGGGTCAGAAAGAGTAAGCAAACAGGATTCACAAAGCACTTAACCTTAAAGAAAAAAATTGAAGGCCAGGTACAGTGGCTGATGCCTGTAATCCCAGCACTTTGGGAGGCCAAGGCAGGTGGATCATCTGAGGTCAGGAGTTCAAGATAAGCCTGGCCAACATGGCAAAACCCCATCTCTATCAAAAAAAAAAAAAAATTAGCCAGGCAAGGTAGTGGGCACCTGTAATCCCAGCTACACAGAAGGCTGAGCCCAGAGAATTGCTTGAACCCAGGAAGGCAGAGGTTGCAGTGAGCCAAGATCACACCACTGCACTCCAGCCTGGGTGACAGAGTGAGACTCTGGCTCAAAAAAAAAAAAAAAGAAAGAAAAGAAAAGAAAAAGAAAAAGAAAAAAATTGACGCTATACTACCGTAAATACATTAAAGTTCATCAGAAAGATACCATTCTCCTTTGTCATTTTTCTATTCATGGTGTTAAGATATTAGTTTTTCTATTCATATTGTCCTTTTAAAATATTTATGTGTTTTTAAATAATAATGCATTTACAAAGACTACAGACCAAATTTATTTTTCTTAACTTTTTTCTATATTCCTGTTTCTCTGTATTTACTTAGTTGCTCTTTCTCTAGCTTGATTTTCAAATTTCTTGCTTTCAAATTTTCCATTGGGTGCCACTTTAGCAAAAGTCCCACTACTTTTGGCATGCAGAGATCTTGTCCATTTAGATGGTTTATAATTGTTACTCTAACTTCTACTTTAAGGGATCACTGAGAAGAGTAATCTTAAATTTTCAAGTGGACCTATTATTTTGGCTTTAAAAAACTCAACTTCTGTCAGGACATGGTGGCTCATGCCTGTAATCCTAGCACTTTGGGAGGCTGAGGCAGATGGACCCCTTGAGTCTACCTATTTAGAGTTTGAGACCAGCTGGGCAACATGGTGAAACCCCATCTCTACAGAAAAATACAAAAGATTAGACAAGTGTGATGGCGGGTGCCTGTAGTCCTAGCTACTTGGGTGGCTGAGGTATGAGGATCGCTTAAGCCTCGGAGGCAGAGGTTGCAGTGAACAGAGATCATGCCACTGCACTCCAACCTGGGTAAAAGAGAAAGACTCTGTCTCAAAAAAACAACCAAAAAAATGTTGATTTCTAATTTGTGTTATGAACCTCCACATCATCGATTTCTTGGAAAACTCCAGAAGTATTCTGAAAGAATGCTATTTGTGATTACAAAATTGGAATATGTTAAATTTTTATGTTATATCTTGCTTTCTTAATCTATAAACAATGATTTTATGAATTTCTTGAATTTTTAATAGTTTTGGTCTTCTGTATTTTAAAGCTATTTTACTAGTTGCATAAAGATTAACGACATGTCTTACGGAACAGTACCTTTTATCAATGTAAAATACATCTTTCTTCCCTTTAATGAAGTTTATCTTGTCAGGTATTAATCTTACCGTATCTACCTTTACATTGTCAGATTCACCTTTTCCTTTTCCATTATTTTCAACTTTCTGCTGTCATTTTAAGTGACTCTTGGGAAAAAAAAAAAGATAGATTTGCAGGCCTGTGTGTGTACTAATCCAATTTAAGAATTCATTTTCAAACAGGGGAACTTAACCCCTCAGCATCCATGGACTTACAGCTACCAGGTAATTACCAACTTTTTTTTAGGTTTTATTTTTATCAAAGTTACATATGTACAGAGTTTATGGTGCCAAATAGTTCTACAAAACTGGGCATGGTGGCTCACACCTGTAATCTAAACACTTTGGGAAGCAAATGTGGGAGGATCGTTTAAGCCCAGGAGTTTGAGCCAGCCTGAACAAGATGACAAAACTCCATCTCAACAAAAAACATAAAAACCACCTACAAAAATTAGCTGGGTGTGGTGGTGCATGCCTGTACTCTCAGCCACTCAGGAGGATCGCTTGAGCCCAAGAGATGGAGCCTTCAGTAAGCCACTGTACCACAACACTCCAGCCTGGGCAACAGAATGAGACCCTGCCTCAAAAAAAAAAAAAGTTCTACAACACTGTTACCATAAAAAAGTAGCAGCTCCAACATTCAACTCTTTCCATTTCCTGTTCCAGAAGCAAACACATTCTACTCTAATGAATTCTCTTGGTATCAGCTTTATGTTACTCCTATCCCTATGCAAAACAAAAATTTACTGAACCTAGCCACAAGAGAGATGCACTGTTAGAAATTTTGGAGACTTGGTGAACTACATAAGGTTTAATGTTCTTGCTTCTCCTCATCTGAAATGTTCATTTCCTTTGTCAAACAAAATGCCAAAGGAAGCAGTTAAATTCTGGTTGCAGTCTCCCAGAAGAACACAGCTGAATTAAACCAAGCAAGGACAGAAAAGTGAGCCAAAATGAAGGAACTTTTGTATTTTTTTCTATAATATTCATATTTTTATAAAATTTCTAACCATTAAATTTTGGACTCCCTTGGGGTATAAAGATATACATCTAGTGTTGACTAAACTCCTTTGAGGGGAATGTTTGCCCTTTGAGACTAAACTATGTGTATATGAAAACTTAAGCTTGAGATGTGCTGTAACCAAGCTAATAAGGTTTTCAGACCTCAAAATCTACATGCCAAGACTTGGCATTAGGAATATGGGTTTCCAATTGCTGGCAACATTGATACAAGCATCTTGGCTACTGAAGAAAGCCTCCAGTGGTGGGTTGGTAACTAAAAGATAAGGATCTGCCAGGCTCAGAGGCATAAGGGTCTTGATGTTATTTATCCCTTGGAAAACTGAAGATACAACAGAGGATTATCTCACAGAATTATGAAATCTATCTATAAGTCAGTAAGTACTAGGCTCTACATAATAGTTTAGAATGGTTTACAAGTGATTATACCCATTTCTTCCATGAGACTTTCCTTTTTCCCACTTACAGAGGCTACACTATATCAGATGGAAGCACCCAATTGCTTAGGGCAACTACACTATTTCCTCAGGGACACACCATCTGTTTGCAATGCACAGCTAATTCTGAGCCTGCTGGTCATTGCAGTTTCCCTTAAGGCTTCTGCCTAATGCCTAAAATCCCTTAAAATTCCTCCTCTCTTTCCCTTCTCCCATGGTAAGGCAAGAGCAGGCTGGATCTGACAAAACTTAAATGACAGATGAGATCTAGCTAAAATATTTATGTGGCCTTATTTTTTTTTTAAGAATAAAGTGGAAGAAACAATTATGATCATGGAGAGAAAGAGTATGAGAGCAGGAAGACTCAAGTTTACATATGCATCAAAATAAGAAGGAAGAAAACAAAAGGACAAAGCACCAAGGAAAGGAGGAAAGCTAAATAATGGAAAGGGAGAAAAAAAGGGCATCTCTTCCTGGTAATCTACAATGCTGTTAATCTGCCAATGCTTTGGTGGGACTGGCAATTAGAAATTGTCTTTCCTCATTGACAAACACGACCAGACTCTGGCCCCTGGTTTGTAATTTTTTTCCCAAATGTAAAATGAGACAAAATAACTAAAACTACTTTGTTTATTTTGATAAAATAATTATATATAATTATTGTGGAAGGAAATATACAATATACAATCTTGATGTTTTTATTTAAATCTATTGCATATTGAATAACAAAATTGAAATGTCACTTTTTCAATTGGAGAAAGTACTCAAACCAACAACCATGTGCTGAACAAAGAGACCCAATTAGAGCACATTATGTTTGATTTCGAAATGAATACATCAAGCAAAAAATAAAAACTCATACATATATCGTGTGCATGCATACAAATGAAAGGCTAGTTACTGCTTTTCTATCTCTGTACTTCTCTTCAAGTTTTAACTCCATCCTCCACGTTCAGTGCTCCCAAATATCTACATTAGTTTCTTGCAGAAAAAGCCATTTGTTTTTGCCTTTTCCCAGGGGACCTATTTGTAATTCAATGCATATTTAAGGATCTTATAATGTAGAAATGTAACAGGATGCCTGAACAAGGTGTCCTAGAACTATAAATACATGCTATTATGCAATCAGTGAGGTTTACACCTAAGAAATCTAGATAGAATGGTTTTCCTGAAGCAAATGAACAAAAATAAAAAGGTTCAGTCTTGGTGGTGAGAAGAAGGAAACACTGGAATCAACCTGAAGTTGAAATAGTAGCTCAGCAACTGCAGAAAAAAAAAAAGTGAATCCTTACAAATCATGGAGAGTGATAAACTCTACAAATTGTTCATTTTATTTCCCAGTGGCCCATGTACAAAGACTTCTACAAAAGGTTCTGCTCAAGAACAGAGAGAAGCTTGTTTTCCCCAATGAAATCAGAATGCTTCTAACCAAAGAATGCCCTCATGCTAATGTATGTGTGTATCTTTTATATGAATATTGGGATTACTGTGAGACTAGTACAGTAGGGCCACAAAGTATGGTCTCTCTTCAAGTAATCATTCCCAACATCCATTACTCAGAAATGAGGCAGTTCTTCAAACAAGAAACCCAAGCAAAGACACTCTGGATCTTGGTGACTTGGACCTGTTTGAAGGTAAATGTCTGGTTCTGCCTTTGGTGGCAGTACTCAGATGAATTGTATCGAATGGAGACACACTAAAAGATAAGGGCATGAGAAAAACGTCTTTGTAAGCCAGACTGAATAGTTTCATGTTGCTCTCTATTCATTATCCTCTAGCTTTTAGCAAAGCTTGATTTAAATGTCCTAGCCTTACATCAGCTGTTCTACTGGCACTAGGAAAAGACTAACATGTTCATACTTGGATTAGAGACTTAAAGTGGAGAAGAAAGATGGCGGTAGCAGCACTAAATTGAACCCTCAATACATGTTAAAGGGGAAGTCTGGGAACAAGAATCAGATTATTGCCAGGTCCAGCAATAACCCCTTATCACTTGGAGATTCTCCCTGTATTACAATCTTGGCTTTGGGGCTCCACTTTATTAAGGAAGGTGGCAGCCTCCTCATTAATTCTCGATAGGCAATAAGATCTATGCAAATTATCAGGCTTCCTTATTTGCCTTGGTTACTAGAAAACTCAGAGCTAAGTATTGTGTTCAACTTCTAAAGCTTTCCTCAGCTAAACTTATGGATAATTGTTCTCTCTCCCTTTTTGACTTACTGATTCTTATCTTTTGTGGTCAGTAGTTTTGGTCTTACTGAATTTGTTATTTCAAGCTTCCAAAATCCTTTTTGGAAAATGACCAGAATACACGCCAATCAATGAATAAACTAACTTTTCTCATACAATACAAGAGTTACAAGATACTGCTCATCTTGAAGTCATGAATCCTAGGGATATTTAGACTATATTTGGCTAAAATTGGTAAGCAAGAAAGCTTGGACTATACCCAAAAGTACAGAATTCTAGAGGAGAAACAGAGCTTAGAGATAAACAAGTCCAATCTCCCTCCTAAAGCAAGAAATTTCTTCCACAATTTCTCAGACAGAAGGTTTTCTAGCCTCTGCCTGAATAGTTCCAGTGTGACATGGAACATACTACCTTACAATGTTCCATTTATGATAGCTATGGTAGATAGAAAGACCTTTCTTATATTGAGCTGAAATCTGCCTATCAGTCTACCAACTAATTCTAGTTCTTCATTACACAGACATGTATTTCCTCTTCCAGAAGACAGTCTTTCACTTATTTAAATATATAATTCCCATTTATTGCACACCTACTGGTGTCAGGCTGTGTACTAGGTACTTTATAAATACTACTTACTGTACACTAGTTTCACAACGATCAGGTAAATTAGGAACTATCCTCCTTTGAAAAGTGAGTCACAGATACACTGACTAGACTCTAACTACAGCCAGTTATGTTGGGGCTTATATACAAAATTCCTATAAACAAAGATTTCATTAAATTTCTGACAACCCACAGTCACATGACTTGAATCTGCCTTCAAAACTGGAAGAAAAACTTAAGTTAGATCAATCCAAATAGAAAAATAAAGATGGTCTCGGGATACAACAACATCAGTGTCTGCTTCATTGAGAAAGACAGCAGGAAAAGCATGTAACAGGACAGCCATCAGGGAGCTCCAGGAGACAGTAAAGTCGACACCTGTAACATCAGCAACCATGACCTGAGGCCTAGGCCACGAGCAGGAAACTTCCTATTATCTCAGCCAAGAACCTCAAGACTCCCAAGAGATCAAAGGTATGACAAGAAAGCAGCACCATCTGAAGGTTAATTTCAATACAACCAGAAGACTGCAAGTAATTCTGAATATATATGTCTTTGTTAAGAGAGGTGGGGGGAAAATAGAAAGCATGGACCTGCAAAACAGGAGAGAATGATATCCCAGCAAACTGACCAGGACTCCAGATACAAGCTAGGACTTCAGGGTCTAAATAAAAACACTAGAATCCTCCCATCCCCGGGAGGGGGGGTGGGGAGGGAGGGAGGGAGGGAGGGAGAGCAGGAGGGGGAGGGGGGAGAGGGAGAGAGAGAGAGAGGGGGGGAGAGAGAGAGAGAATATGAGGAGAATGCTAGATGCTAGTAGCCATTTCTTTGCTTAAGGCTCTCTCTCATTTCATTTTTTTTTAATCTTTGATGGCTACTAAGCAATTTTATTTGGCTACCTTCACCTCAGACTCAACATGCTTAAACTAGAACTCATCTCCCCTTAATCCTTCTTGTGCCAAATTACTCATTAAGTTAAAGGCATTATCCAGCTATAAAAAGCTTAGAGTCATTCTTTTTTCCTTTCATGGAGTCACTCTTAATTTCTGTACTCCACCTCTTTACAGCTAAGACCTACTGCCACCCCAAGTATTTACTGAGTGCCTAGGATGCACCAGGCACTTCCTATGCACTTGAGATACATTGGTGAACAAAATGAAGACATCCACTTTCACAGAGCTTAGACTGACAGGAAGGAGACAATAAACAGTAACTAGGTATATATGATAAGTAAATAAATACAGTATGTTAGAAGGTAGTCTTACAGAGAAGGAAAGCACTGTAGGATGAGGACAATATTTTAAAAGGTGGCAGGATAAGCCTCACTGAGAGAAAGGTGACATCTGAGCATAGCCTTGCAGGAGGTGAGGGAGGAGACCATGGAGGCATGTGAGGGGAGAGCACGCTCACAAGGGAACAGCCACACAAAGGCCCTACTACTAATTCCTCTGATTTCTTTGTTTGCAATGTCATACAGTCACCATTTCACCCCATTCCCAATGCCATCAAACCAACTCCAAAATCTCCCTAGGTAGCCACCCTGATCCATTCCCTCTGTGGTACAATCAGACACTCTTTTTCTACATTAAAACCACCCACCTGATCTTCAAGGCCCATAATTCTCTGAGCCCACCCTTTGCACCATGAACTTCCATTTCTCCCCTCAAAATTCTTGAAACTTAGAATGTTCCTTCTCCATATGTGCCATCCCCTCCAGTCAAGGAGTGCCTCCTTTCCATCATGCATTCACTCAAATCCCTATCCTCCTGCAAAGCACAGAGATAAGTCCTACCTCCTCTGCAAAGCAGTCCCTGTGGTTGCTACTATTGAGTCTGTAGTCATCATATTCCCTTAGCATCAATTTTTTTTAAAATCATGACTGTCTCTTACTTTTCCTATAGTTCTCATCATGTTGATTACTACTAAATATCTGATAAGAATAAATGACCTATTTTCTCTGTAAAACTGAAGCTCTTTGTCAACTTAAACACTTATTAGCTTTGATAAACTGCTGCAACAGAATGATTTTTATACTAGGAAAAAAAATGCATGGGTTCAGAATATGCCAAAATGTTAATAATGGCGGGTGATAGCTTCTTTGTTTTCTCCAATACAAATTTTCAGTTATTTTCAGTTATGTGTTTATGTTACTTACAGAAGCAAAGAATTTGCTGTGAATACCTGTAAAATCAATACAAATAGTAAGTGATCAACTACCACTGGACTCATCAGGGAGATTCAAATTATCCAAATATACAATGTCAAAGAAAGATTGTATCTGAATAGCCTGCAATTGCAAAGAAAGACTAAAAGTGTAATCAAGAAATCTGAAGCAAATTCTCATGGTTTGCAAAAAAAAGGAAAAGAAAACTTTTCTGCTGAAGTGGTTCTAACAACGTATTTACTCTATATGAGAGCAGTATGGACATATGTGGCCCCATCGTAAGTAGAGGAGCATGTGTACGGGAAAAGAGCACAGACCCTTGAGTGCTCAAATGCAGGCTCTACCTTTCATTAACAGCATAACTTCAGTTTCCTGGTTTATAAAATGGAAACAAAGAGGGTCTTCTGTCATAGATACGAACTAGGTTCCAATCTGAGCAAAACTCTGTCAATTCTGCCTACATAGGCAGTTGGGGTTTATGGTAATACAAAATCATTTGAGTCTCAGTGGTTGAACTACTTTCAAAAGAAGCAGTGTCTTCCTTTCATACACGTATTTATGATTAGAGGATGAAAAACAAAATACTAACACCTTTGGATAATGTTTAAGAGAGTTGAAAAGAATCTTGGGGTAGAGCTGATGTTATCAAAACCTATAGTTACCTTCTGAGCTTTGGTCACCTGTATCTAGGAACAATAGACTTAAGAGTTTGGAAATGAACCAGCAAATAAATAAAAAGCTTTGGTACCACTATACAACTGCCATTCAAGGTTGGTTATGAGAATTAAATGATGGTGTACTAGCCATGGTCAAAGGAAAAAAAAGAGAGAGAAAATAATTAAATGAGAAAAGACAGGTAGATACCTAGCACATTCTCGTAATCCTTCAAGAAATTTCAAAGCAACCTGTGTGTATACTCTCTGCAAGTCATAATTTTTTTAAAAGTTAGATTAGAAATCATTCTTTGAGGGAGCAGCTTTAGAAAAGGCTTGATCTGATCTATAAAATTTGGACCATAAAACCAATTGGACTTAGTCCACTAGTATTTAAGAAAGTGATGTCTAAGGTGAATAATTACAAGTCTACCAATCTTCATGATGAAGGGTAGCCACAAGAAACCTACCTGGAAAGCAAACAAAACACCTAAAATTGGATCTAATTCAGAGCAGCAAACAATTTTAATGTTTATGGAGACTGCCTGGATTTGACGTTGAGAAAATTCAGTTAAGAATGGTATTAAATATTATCCTAAGTATTGGAGTTAGGCTGGGTCAAAACAGACTATATATTTTGAGAAGACTCCAAAAATTTCCTCAACTTAGTTCTACGGGACAAAGCATTAAAAAATCCCTGAGAAACATGCCAGCATCTGCCCTCAATTCCAGAAGCAGGAAGCAAAGATGTGACCCAATCACATGATATCAAACCACAGTCCATCTGTTCAGAACTCTGTTATGTAAGCCATGACCAAGGAAGAAGAGCAAAAGGCAAGAGGTTTGTCGACATTTGCAAGGGGCTCTGTGGTTTGCAGAGACATACTCTCACATCAAAAGGGCCATCCACAGGATACCAGCATTTTCAAAACTCAATTCATTACACATGAACATATTTGATGCAATAAAATGACACTACAAGAATGGTGTTGAGTCCCTGTAACTGTTCAACTAAGGCCTACAACCTTTCAACAGGGGTCTTCCCCACATGAGCGGTCCTTGTCACAGGAACAAGATTTATCTTCCTCTTGATCATTTTTATCGTGTCAATTCCTCACTTAATTTCAACAACAAAGCAGATCATCTAATATTCTAAACCAAGGCCTTTTAATTACATCCAATTCAATTAACAGTACTTACCCAAGACCATCTTCCAAACTACTATAGGCCTACGTTTCTCAATGAATAAGTATTATACCAGGTCCTTTTATTGGCAATTAAAAAAAAAAGAATCCTGACCTTTCCTTCGAGGACTTTTAGTCTTTAATCATTCCCCCTCCCCTCCACCTTTAGAATTCACTTTTCATAAATTGTGTGAAGTGCCAAGGCCTATTTAACTTCGGTAAGTCACTCCATTAACCCCATCCCACGCCCACCTCCAAGTCCTTCACATTTTAAAGCAGCGTATAGGGAGGGCACTAGATTTGGAATCAGAAAATCAAAGTTCCTGTCTCTCTTCTGCCCCTGTGCCACCCTAAAAAATTCACCTAATCTGAGTAGTTTTTTCATCTGTAAATTGAAGTGACAATCTACTTAGGAGTTTCACCAGTTGAATGCCTAGCCCTAGTGAGCATCCCATAATGTTATTCTCTCTCACTCCACTTTGATTACTTTTATGCTTTGTTTCCAGCCATGTACTATAGCCTTTAGGATTGGGGAAAAAATGATAGAGATTAATACATCCAAATCCCACAGTAAAGAATAAGGACCCTAACTTTGAAGAGCAACTTGCCAGTCAGTCAGTAAAAGCTTTGTTTCCTCCCTTGCAGTAGGCCCCAGTACAGCTGGGGACAGACTTTTAGAGAACTTTCACATTCATCTAATCCCCCTCTGAATTGTACCCACCCTTCAAAGTCAGTTTAAGTCCTAAAGTGTCCAGGAAGCCTCCCCCAATCACTCCAGCCTACACTTATCATCTCCCTTTTTGAATACTAATGCCTCCCTACAGGGATGACATTAAAAATATTTAACAACTGGCACTACAAGGGTACCAACCAATCGGAAAGGATGTTTAACCAAAAAACACACATGGCCCAGGGGAAACTGCTTGTTGAACATCAGTCCTGCTCATTAGTAACAATAGAGAATAGCAACCTCAAACTCAAATACCACTTTCTCATGTGATCTTCACAATCTCATGAATTAGGCAAAAGTAGATATTGCCCCTATTTTCTGCATGACTGGTGCTGAAGGTGGGACTAATAACCAATTGCCTTCACCACACCATAGAACATTTCCTGATTATTTATACGGAATTTTAAGTTAAGATTGCATAAACTGGACTTAGATAAAACAGTATAAATACTAAAGGAATGCTCAAATAGAAATCAACAAGCATTTATGTGGAATAGAATATAAAACACAGTGCTAAGTTCTGAGGCCATAAAGGAAAGAAATGGCATGAATCTCGTCCTCTAGGTATCGAACACATTCAAGTGTAGTTAAGTAGCAGTGCAGACAGTAGAAATGGACAACACAAACTCTAAGTGTTGCAGAGTTCTGGAAGACAAAGAATTCAAGAACTAAACCAGTACAGGAAGTCAGGACTGAGAACTTCTTACACTCCCAAAAAAGGGGCAAAATTAAATGTGTAGTGAAAAGGCTGAACAGTCAGGAGTCAGTGAGAAACAGAAATTGCTTGAAGGTCTGCAGTAATGAGAAGTGAGATCCCTGGTAGGATACTTAGAGATGGCCCCAATCATAAGCTGCTGAAGTGTTGCTCTAAGTGCTGAATACAAATGGGAAATCATATAAACCTTTATGGGGATGGCTGAGGAAGATTAGTTTGGCAGTAGCCCATAGAAAAGCTTAGAAGAGAGAAACATGGGAAAGCAACTAGATTTGGAGGATAACAGGCAGGATTAAGCTGAAGGCTGCATACTAAGAAAGGAGGAGACATTCAAGAGGCATTAATAGAAACAAGAGTTGGATTTGGAGCACGTTTTCAAAGAAAAAAAGTTATGAAATGGCAGAAAGGAAGCAAACAGCATTCTCACAAGGGATATTCATACAGACACAGTGGTACTAAACTGTGTACCAGTGACAAGGAATCAATTTTCCTAGAGAAATCTATGTTGGAGAGAGAAGTTGGGCAGAGAACAATAAAACATACTCAGAAAATAAGAAACTGCAAATCTTTAAAAAGGAAGCCAAATTATACAGAGAAAAAAAAGCATTTGACCTTTTTCAGAATGTCTTTTAAGGGTGGACTGAGACATCATCATAACCAGTAAGAAAGGTAGAGAAGCTGAGGCAGTCTGGGCTTACAGTAATACACACCTGGACAGCTTTGTACTGTGTACATGCCATAGAGACTGTAAACTCCTCCAGGACATGGACTGAGCAATGTTCTGTATATTCAACTAAGTCCACTACTGTTACTTGAATACATGAACACTTCCTGTGCTACTTTTGGTGGAAAAGAGTGCACTATGTTATTCAAGTTAATAGTGGTATGGAAATGTTACTTATGTTTCATGCCTAACTATATTGATTCTCCCAATCTGTCCACACAGTTATCTTGCCTTCCTCCCTAGGCCAGTGTCAAAAATTCATTGTTTCCTCTAAGGCAGGCCCACGTGAAGGGACTCAGGAATGTGCTGAGAGTCAGAGTGAAGCCTATCTGATATTCATATCATGAGGACAGAATCTAAAAGTGAATAATAAAGACCAGTCGCTCATCAGACGACTGAAGAAGAACAACGGGCTATGCCAGGTAGTATGATGTATATATGTTTGTGTGTGTATATATATATTTATATTTATATATATACATATGATGTACAGGTTTTGGAAACAGATCTGAGTGAAAATTCTAGCTTTAGCACTTAGTTATTGCGTACTTAAGCAGACCCAGGGGTCTGCACCCTACTTTTCAAATCTGTAAAGTTGGGCAAATGCCACAAGTCCTGAGAGTTTAGCTGTGGTGATTAAATAATGTACGCATGCAATAGTGTACTTTATCCATTTACATCATAGTAATGCATAATACATAGACGGAAGCTATTAAATAGGACTAATTATAATCGTCATCTTCATTCTTGATGTTTAAAAGAATTTTCAACATTTTTTGCACAGTTTCAGAAACAGAAATGTAATTTCACTGTATTTTAGTTGCTAAGACTGAGGCTCTGATTTTAGTTTCTACTGTCTTAATTCAGCTGCTAACAAAGTTTTCCACGCATCCCTTTGTGGATGCCAACCACCTACCACGACCTGATTTAATACTTTGAAAAACCCAGCGAACATTCTTCCTTGAAAACCTGCTACCAGATGTATGATTCAAACTATTAACTGTCACTCAAGAAAAGGAACATCGCAAGTGACGTTCCTTCTAGGAAATAAAAGCGTTTAATCAATTCACAGTCATTCCCCAAATTTCCAAACCCTGCAGAGTGAGCAAACGTTCAAGTTTCCACTACGAAAACAATCCGTAGCCTTCTGGTTACTGGACTCACTTCAACACTCCTCAGACGCACGAAAGAAGAAATATTCCGCGCATCTCCACGCTTCCTTCTTCTCACACAAAGCCCCCCTGGCTAAAGGAGCAGCCCCTTACAGCAGGGTCGGGCCGGCGGGAGTCAGGGCAGCCTGCAGACCCGGGGGTCTCACCACATGTCGACCCCGACTCCCACCCCGGGAAGCTCTCGCCGCTCGCAGCTCACACCCCGCCCGGGAGCCGCCGTCCCCCAACCCCAAAACCCGCCCGGGACCCCAAGACCACGCCGTTCCCTGGGGGGCGGCGGCGGGCAGCGACCGCTCTGCCAGTCCCCACCCGCCTCGCATCCTCCGCCCCTGGCCCTAGCCCACTCACACCCCACAGGGCAGCCCCGGCACTCGGACGACTCCGCCCGACTCCACCTCCCCGGGGGAGTCCCGAGCCGGACGGCCTCGGGCTGCCCGGCACGTTCACCCGTGCCCGGACACACGCCCCTGCCCCGCCTCCGCTCCCCGCTTGCGGTTCGCCGGGCTACCGCCGAGCCGCGCGGGGCCACGAGAGCCCGGCCCGGGCCTGGCGCTGCCACCTGCGCCCCCGGCCCCGCGCCATGTTTGAGAAAGAGCAGCAGCGAGCCGGAGGCCGGGCCCGGCCCGCGCGCCCCGCAGTCGCCCGCCAGCCCGCCCGCCGCGCCGCGCTGCCGCTCACCCGTCGCCCCCGGGAGCAGCACCGCTGCCGCCGCCGCTGCCGCCGCCAGCACAAGGAGGAGCAGTCGGGGACGCGGAGCAGCGGCCGCCGCCTCCATGGTCCCGCCGCCACCGCCTGTGGCCCGGCCCGGCCCGGCCGCCGCCTCACCCCAGCAAACCTCGCCTCGCCCCACCTCCTCCGCCGCCGCGGCGGCCCCGCTCCGGCCCTTTGTAACTGCTCGGGGGACGTGCGTCCATTGGCTGCCGGGCTCCCGCCGGCCCCGCCTCCCCGCCGCCGCGAGCGGCCGAGAGGGACCCAGCCGGGAGCCCCGCCCGCGGGCCCACAGGGCAGCCAATCCGCAGCCGCGGGCCCCGGCCTCTGGCCACGCCCCACGCTCCCTGGGGGCCGGTCTGCCAGACCCCTGCTCCGGCCCGGGCTGTAGCCGACTCCGCGAGGCCGTGTGGGGGCGGGATCTGCCAGACCTAGCGCCGCCGAGCCGCTAGTCCCGGAGGGCCGGGTAGAGCGGTGGGTGTGTCTGTGTGAGTCGCTTTTGGAAAAAGGCTGTGGCCGCTCGAGTCTCTTTTCTTCTAACCTCCTCTAGGCGCGGAAGATCTCGTACTGCCTCAGCCCCACGCTGACCCCATTCACTGCCCCGCACCGGCAATCCCAGCACAGGCCACTCAGATCCGCTGCAGCGCCAGGCCCCTGCATGCACTTCAACTTCCTCTCTCCAAGTCCACGCATCAACTTCAGCATTCCCCCGAAGATCCTTCCTCGGTGCCCTTCACATGCGACTCACTCTCCTGTTTCCTCCTGCTCGCAGCGGTCACCCCGAACCTAGCTCCCTCACCCAATTCCAAACCTAGGAAGTCCGCAGATTCCAGCCTCAGACCCAGATCCTGACCCCAAACACACCCCCAAATAGCCTCCCGCCTCACTCCGGAACAGACACAGGATGGGAATCCAAGCCGCTCTCCCTTCATCCCCCTTCCCGATCCAGGTTGGAAAGGGTGGGTCCCCACCCCAACACCTCAAAGGAGGGGTTCCCCCTTCTTAGCACCCAGCTCCCGCGGGGTGGAGGGAGAGCAGTCATCATTACTTTGAGCTGTGTCTGACACCCTTGTATAATAATCCTGAGGTGTCACTAAAAACCCAAATAAACTCTACGTTTTCATTCTGAATTCCTAATTTACTGCGAGACGCTCCACCCACCTTTCCTCCGCGACGCCAAAATGAGCTCCAGATTTGTAATTCTTCCTGTCAGACTAGTCCTTTCTTCAGACACAAACACAGCCAAGGAGGCTGTTACGTAGAACAGAGAATATTTTCCCGCAGAACCTTTTAAGGAGAAAGTTTTACTTTCTGTGTCATTTGAGCTTGGAATTAAATAAACCTTGATAGCAAGAATCAGAACCAGCCTCTAATGTCAACTTGTGCACTACTTCAGAGTCACTGGGTGAGCATTTTCCCCACCTGTGAAGGTTTCCTTCCGGGAGATGAAAAGGGAAAGGGCGTGGATATCGGAGCTGGGATCTGAGACCCGCGCGCTTTCTCCCTCCTGGCTGGGACACTTACTTCGGCAAGTCAGCTAACCTTTCTGAGTCTCCAACAGGCTCAGAGGCCTGCAACTTGCTCTAGACCGCAGTGCCAGCAGCCTCAGCAGCAAACTCCCCTCTTGATCAGACTGAAGGATTCCAGAGAGACGGTTTCTGGCAGGCTCCAGTCCCAATTTGCCCTTTCAGTTCCAGTTTCTTCAATGGAGACTTGGTGGGCTTTGTGCCACCTGAGGTCTCTAGATTGCCTTTTTGCTGCTTTATTTGCAATGTCTTGCATAAGATAAGAGCTAATGAGATTTTTATTGTATGAATGAATGAATGATCTCAGAAAGTGACTGTTTTTCTTTGGCCTTTAGCTTCCTCATCTCTAAAACGTAAGTAATAGTAGTACCTACCCCGTTTATAAATGAAAGGGATTGAATCACTTGTCTTGGGCTCCTTTAGATGATGTAATGTGTCTGGTACAGTGTCTGGAACATAGCAAATATTTAGTTAATACCATTTCTTTGCCCATCCCCTTCCAACTCTGTATGATTCTAATCAGCATGTGTGTTCATGTTAGTCTGTGCCCTTGACGTACAGAGCCTAGATTAATCAGTGTTAATCACACCTCCAGTTCCTTTACATTTTCCATGAATTGAGTGGATTCAACAGGAAGGAAAAACAGACCAGTTTTTAAATTTTATCATCCTGATACTAGGAGGAAATTTCCATGAACCACAGATCCGTAAATAAACTACACTAGAATGGAACACTAAATTATTAGTTTAAAATCATGGTTCCCAAATTGTAAAGTCTCTCCAAATTACCTGGAGCGCTTTTAATAATGCAGATTCTTGGGTCTCACTGGGCCCTAGCAAGTCTGCTTCACTTCATCTGGAGAAGGTTCAGGAATCTGCATTTGTAATAGACATCATAGTTAATTCTGCTGCAGGTGGCACTAGGCCCACTTCAAAAGACTGGTTTACTTAAAATTCAGTAAATAAAAATGCATGACCTTATTTGCCTTTTGAGAAAGGTTGGATAGGCAGTGGAAAGAAGCCTCTGGCTTTGGAGGCTTGCAGACCCTACTTGAAATTCTAGCTCTGCCACTCAGTAGATGTGGGTCTGTGAACACTATTTGATCGCTCTGAGATTTAGCATCCCCAGAGTAAAGGGAGATACTGTTGTGAGGTCTAAATGAGCTATTGCACATAAGGAATCTATCATAAGTGTTAAAAATTCCTTTCAGTCTTTACAGACTTACTTGTTTAAAAGGCTTCCCTGTTATTTACTCCAATGTCTTGATTTAAAGAGGGAGAAACTTAGATCAGTTCCCCAGCAAGTCAGCTGCAGAGCTAGTACTAGGAGTCTCACTCCAGTGCCTTATACCTTATGTAATGTTGTCTCTTAATCTTTATGCCAAGGACATCGTTTGCTTTTCCTTTTAGATTATTCTCTTAAGTAAGATGCTTTTGCCAAAATAGAAAGCAGAGACTGCTAGTCATCTAAACTATACCCATTCCTAAATTTGCTTTATAATGGAGTCCTGATTTTCTCTGGGAAAGCAGTTCACCTAGAAAAATATATATATGAATTTCCCAGGCTCCCTGTACCGAGGTATTGCCACATGACAGAGTTCTGGCCAGTGAAATGGAAACAGAGTCTACTTTCCACAAGGTGGAGCCTGTACATATTTCCCAGTTAAAAAAAGAAAGAGATTTATCATAGTCTCTCTGCCTGGAACACGATTGCAATGCTTGGAGGTACAGCAGCCATTTTGTAAACATAAGGGTGATAGCCAAAACTGAGGACTGGAGAGAGAAAACCTGGAGAGAGTCTAAGTTTCTGATAAATTTCCTGAACAGCTACACCAGCTCTAATGCTTATTTCTTATTATATGAGAAAAATAAATATCTCCTTTTTTTTTTTTGAAACAGCGTTTCACTCTTGTTGCCCAGGCTGGAATGCAATGGTGTGATCTCAGCTCAACGAAACCTCCAGTTCCTGGGGTCAAGTGATTCTCCTGCCTCAGTCTCCCGAGTAGCTGGGATTACAGACATGTGCCACCACACTGAGCTAATTTTGTATTTTTAGTAGAGATGGGGTTTCTCCATGTTGCTCAGTCTGGTCTTGAACTCCCGACCTCAAGTGATCCTCCCACCTTACAGGGATGAGCCACCGTGCCTGGCCAATAAATCTCTTTTTTATTCACCCTAGAACATTTCAGTTCTACTCATTTGCCCGTCTTATTTGTTGTTGCATATTTTATTTCTATCTTATTTTCTAACCTACAAGATATTATTGACTTACACCATTATTAGCTATTGCTAATTCTTGGTGCTCCTAACTGAATAACAAATCGCCTCAAAATTTAGTGGCTTAGAATGATAACCATGGATCATTTTTCATGAGACTGTAGGTAAGCTGGACAGTTTTTCAGGTTTAGGCCAATTTATGCTGATTTCAGCTGAGCTCCCCTGTGAGTCAGCCGTCAGGTGGAAGGGGGTGGAAGAGGGTAATGAGCTAGATCAGCTCCTCCATGTTGTTTTCCACCCTCCAGCAGGCTAGCCTAAGCTTGTTAACATGGCAGTTCAGAGGTCCAAGATAATGAAAGTGTGCAAGACCCTGGAGTCTTAGGTTTAGAACTGGCATCGACCAGGCATGGTGGCCCATGCCTGTAATCCCAGCACTTTGGGAGGTCAAGGTGGGTGACGGCTTGAGCCCAGGAGTTTGAGGCCAGCCTGGGTAACATGGCAAAACCTCTTATCTACAAAAAATACAAAAATTACCCAGGTGTGGTAGCTCACGTCTGTAGTCCCAGCTACTCAGGAAGCTGAGAGTTTGGAGGACTGCCTGAGACCAGGAAGTCAAGGCTGCAGTTCTTATTGATCACAGCACTGCACTCCAGCCTGGGCGACGGAGTGAAACTCTGTCACAAAAAAAAGAAACAACAACAAAAAAAAAAAACAAAAAAAAAACCACTGGCACATCACTTCTACCACATCCCATTGGTTTGGGCATGAACTGCGGCTGAGCCCAGATTCAAAGGGTAGGGGAAAAGACTCAATATTTTTTTATATGAAGGAACTGCAAAATCACATTACAAAGAGGCAAGGATATCAAGAGAAAAATAAGTGTGTACATTTTTACAAACACTTTTTAACCACTTTCTCTGATCTTCATTTCTTTTTACCTCTCACACTTTCTACCTCAAATTACTGTTATTCTTCCTGAAGTTTATCTTTTAAAATTTCTTTTAGCGAGAGTCTACCAGTGGCAAATAATCTTAGTTGTTGTTTGACTGAAAATGTTTTTATTTAACCCTCATTTTTGAACAGTGTTTTTGCTGAAAATAGCATTCTAGGTTGATAATTGTTTTCTCTCAACAATTGAACATGTCATTTCACTGTCTCTGCCTTCCATTGTTTATGTGAAATTAGATGGGAGTCTAACGGTTTTTCCTTTGTAAGTAATCTGTCTTTTCTGTTTTTTTTTTTTATAGACTTCATTCTTTAGAACAGTTTTAGTTTCACAGCAAAATTGAAGTGAAATTACAGAGTTCTCATATATTCCCTGACTTCACGCACACCCACAGCCTCTCCTACTGTCCACATCTCCTACCAGAGTGGTACATTTGTTACAGTCAATAAACCTACACTGTCACATCATTACCACCCAAAGTCAATAGTTCACCTTTGGATTCACTCTTGTTGTCTATGGGCTTTGACAAACATACAGTGACAGTATCATGCAGAATATTTTCACTGTCCCACCCTCAGTCACAAAGATTTCTTCCTATATGTTCTTCTTCTAGTTGTTTTATAATTTTAGCTTCTTCATCTAAGTCTTTAAGCCATCTTGAATTAACTCCTACTTATGATGTGAGGTATTAATTGAAGTTTAGTTTGTTCTGTACTGATATTCCAGTTGATCCAGCATAATTTGTTAAGATTTATTAAGAAAATTTCCCCATTGGATTACATTGGTGACTTTGTCAAAAATCATTTGTGTATTTGTGGATCTATTTATGGACTCTCTTTTTTTTCCCATTGGTCTATTTTAATGCCAACCTCACTGACTTGATTACTGTATTTTAAGGTAAGTCTCAAAATTAGGTGGAACAAGTTTTCCAGTTTCGTTCTTCTTTTGTTTTGCCCATGGAAAGATATTCATAGTTCCAAGAAAATTTTAGTGATAGTTTGTCAATATCTACAAAAAAGCCTGCTATGCTTTTTATTGAAATTGCACGGAACTATAAATCAATTTGTGGAGAATTGACATATTTACAATATGAGTCTTCTCATCCATGAGCATGGTATATTTCTGCATCTATTTGGAGCTTTAATTTTTCTCAACAATGTTTTGTAGTTTTTATTGGTAGGGGTGTTTCATAACATTTGTTCAATTTATTCTATGTAAGTTTTATCAAGGATTTGCATTTATTTTTGCCACCTGGACCAATACCAGTCTTTGATTACTCTAAATTATTGACTTGAGTTTTGTTGTTGTTGTTATTATTGTTTGAGACAGAGTCTCACTCTGTCTCCCAGGTTGGAGTGCAATGACACAATCTCAGCATACTGCAACCTCTGCCTCCCAGGTTCAAGCAATTCTTATGTCTCAACCTCTCGAGTAGCTGAGAATACAGTCATGAGCCACCATGCCTGGCTAATTTATGTATATATATATATATTTAGTATAGATGAGATTTCACCATGTTAGCCAGGCTGGTCTTGAACTCCTGACCTGAGGTGCTCCACCCACCTTGGCCTCCCAGACTTGAGTTTTTTAATTTGTTTATTGTTTGGTCCATGTAAGTAATATGCATTTGGGCTTTAAGCAACATGAGAGACAGCTTGTGGTTCCAAATTTTCAGTGATGACATTATTTCTCCTTTTCTGCTAGGAACCTGTGTTTTTACAACCTCCCAGCAGTTGGGGTTAGTATTTGTTTCTGGTTTACCCTTTCATTGGAAGTGTAAACTTTGAGGGTCTTATCTTTATGGGAGAAGTGTCCAGGGGCCTTGGATGGCCCCTGATCTTTGCCTCGCGTTTCCTGTGCTCTGTGAGACCAGACAACAGAAGCTCAATAAATGCCCTAAGAACAACAGCCAGTTGCAGTGCTCCTGAGTTCTTTCTTTTACTTAGTATTTTGGCTTCAGAGTCTCCTACTTTCCTGCCATCTCATAAATGCATTTAGAAAGATACATTTTCCCTGTAGTTTTACATTTTGTCCATGGAAAGGTCAATCAACTAATAACCAGGAACAAAACTACTACTACCTAACCTCCTCCATTACACAGATAAACTTAAAAATCACTACCAAGTTCTCTGCTATAGCAGAACACAATTGTAACTGGCATAGGTATCAAAGAGGATTGAAATAAAAGCTATTTTGCCAATACAGTACAAGAGAAATTCAACTTCTGGCATTGTCTCTGCAGCTTCTCTAACATTAAAAATATGCTCACAGGCTGTCTATCCCCACCCCCGTCTTTCAAGCTGGTTTCCCCAAATGCTTGGGTTGCTTTAGGAAAATGTTTTGTTTTAGTTTGTTTTGTGTTTTGTGTTGTTTTGTTTTCACACAGACGTTTGCTGTGAATGTCTAATTTTAAATACACTATAGATATAGAATTTGACCTGTGGATAAATACTTTTTATTTGGCTTTGGGAAATGTATTTCTTATTTTAGGATTAATTTTTATAAATGCCCTATGGATACTAGAAAACAGAAGTGGACTCTGTTTTTTGTGTACATTAACTTGTATGTGTTTGTATATTTAATTTTTGTGTGAATGTGTATGTGTGTGTTTATTTCATCCTTGTGGCTAATCCTTGCTTATTTTTTGACTGCATAATCTGCCAAAGACAGAAAGAGGTGCACTAAGCTCTCCCCACTCCCCACTGCTTTCCCTGTTTCCCTTGAGACACATCCTCTGGCCTTCAGTACCCTCCCTTCCTCATCAGAGAACTAAAATGGGATTCAGACCTCCTGGCCCCTCTGAGTTAGGGCTGGGGAGGACCAGCGGGCTTGAGCATCTTCTCTCTTGTCCTGAGAGTCAGTGCCACAGCTGCAGGCTGTGGCTCTGTTTGCAGCAGTTCTCAGCACTACTCCTGTCCTCAGACACCTGAACATTAAGCAGTCTCTGCCTGCCTTCCTGGGATGCAGCCTCCACTAGGCTTCTGCCAGTGTGCACATCTACACTTCTGCTGTGATCCCTTTCGTTATCCACAATTCTCCCAAGTCTGGCCCAACCTCCCTCTTACCATTCCCCTTTCAAGACTGGAATCCTAGGCCCAAATTGTGCCCAGTGGGGGAGTGTTTGCTCCATGAAGACCAACCTCCCTAATGTAGTTATCCCTGCTTTTCAAGTACCCACTGCCACTCTCTTTTTGTCTGTTGAAACATCTTGCTTTCTTGGTAGAGTTTCGGAGCTGATGTCGTGTATACCTTGTTTGCTGCCTGCCTGGCTGGGTGCATTGCTGCACTATTGTTCTCCACTCTTCCTCCCTGTCAGTCTGCCCCATTCAGTTGCATTGTCTCAGGGAGAGCCTGGCTTTTCCCTTGGTCAATCAGGAAAATTCCCCTGTGGTCAAGACAAATTGAGGATTTTCAGTAGGTTGCCACTACGCCTTCCTCTTGGCTCAAATTTCTGTTTAATTACATGTTCTGAAAAAGTGTAAGGAAAGAAAGAAAGGGAAAAAAACGCCATAAGACATGGGGCACATGCCCATGTGGCCTCTTTGTAGGAGAACTGAACGTGTTTAATTCTATAAATACGCACACACACACACACACACCATCACTTGCACATTTAAAACTATACATCCAAGCAGCATTCACACTGAATGAGAGAATTCAACAGAAGCACAGCAGTACTGCAGAGAGCTTAATCCAACTCTAGTTGGCAACTCAAGCACTAGAAAAGTAAGGAAGAATAACTACCGAGATTAAATGTGCACACACATATACCCAACTCTCCACACACAAATTCACATACACAAAAAACCAGAATCTCCTTCCTTTTTCCAGTATCCATGGGACACTTACAAAATCGATCATAAGCTAAGAAACCTCAAGAAGTCCCTCTGAGACAGAGAATAGAGGATAAATCCATGATTCCTAGTGCATGGAAAGCTGGACATTCATAACAAAGGTTCAAGTGAAACCAAAGCAAAACAAAATATTCAGAAACACTAAAAAAAATTCCTGCAGAAACCCAGGCATTTGGAGAAATCAACTTGAAAGAAAGGGGAGGAGAAAGAGCCTATGAGTGTATTTTGGAATTTAGAGACGAGAGATAATGTCAGAAGCTGAATTTCTTTGGGCTGTGTTGTCAAATAGCTTTAGTTTGAATCCTTTCCATACCTATCACAATTAAGACTTTATGCTGCTGCAACAAATACCTGACAGTGCTTTTGTCTGTGTAATGGGGAGGGGGAAGGCAGGCAGGGGCGGTGAACAGTGGGCATGCCAGAGGATCTAGGAGCTCTGACAGTTCAGTATCAGAAAAGCACTTAAAGGTGAGCAGGTTCCCCACTTTCTACAGAGTAGTCTTCCCCCTATCTAAATCAGGCCTTGCATAAATCCTTCCAACTTAAGGGTAAGGGCAGAAGATCCCATCTTCATCTAATTATAGAGTCCTGGCCATTGAGACCAGCCTGGCCAACATGGTGGAACCTTGTCTCTACTAAAAATACAGAAAAAATTAGCCAGGCATTGTGGCACGTGCCTGTAATCCCAGCTACTCGGGAGGCTGAGGCAGGAGAATCACTTGAACCTGGGAGGCAGAGGTTGCAGTGAGCTGAGATCGCACCACTGCACTCTAGCCTGGGCAACAGAGTGAAACTCCGTCTCCAAATAAATAAATAAATAAAATAGACTCCTGGCCACAAGGCATCTCTAAGAATGCTCTGGGCCAGAGAGGGATGCCAACTATCTCCTGATGGTCTTTTGCAGAGGAAATGGGAGGTCCCAGAGAGCAATTTCACTGCCTCACCTGGAAAACCCAGGAGGAAGGAGGGTGAACTGCAGCAGGCTTGAAATTCCCTGCCCTTTAGTTTGAGTGTCCTGTGTTCCCAGTTTCATCTGAATATCCCACTTTTTAAGCCAAATCAACAGGACCTCGGCAGCAATGGTGGCATCAACTAGCTTGAAAGTTCCAAGTGGACCCAGACAAAGTTTCCTTTTTGTATCTTCCCCTGAATGCCAAATGAGGTATTAAGGACACAGTTACACCCCAACCCCAATGACAGGAGCTTACATTTGATTTTATTAAACAAGAGTAGGCCGTTTTTTCCGAGCTCTGAGGCAAGAGACTTGACTTCCAATATGGTCTCTGCCACTAGTTTGCTGTGTAATCCTTCTCTGGAGCTGTTTCCTGCTTGTAGAAAGTGTGGAGGGAGGTTTGGGAAAATAGAGCTGCAGCTGCCTTCTAAAATTTGTATTTCGTATATCCATCACCAGAGAGAAGGAACATTGCTTCCTGAAGCCTCAGAATGGTTAGGATTCTTTTTAACATTTTTTAAAACAATTTTTCTTTAAATTTGAGACAAGATCTCTCTCTGCACCCAGGCCGGAGTGCAGTGGTGCAGTCACGGCTCACTGCACCTCAATCTTTAGGGCTCAAGCCATCCTCCCACATAAGCCTCACAAGTAGTTGAGACTACAGGTGCATGCCACCACATCCAGCTAATTTTTTAATATTCTTTGCAGAGACGGAGTTTCATCATGTTTCCCATGCTGGTCTTGAACTTAATACCCCATTTGGCTCCAGTGATCCGCCCACCTTGGCCTCCCAAAGTGCTGGGATTACAAGTGTGAGCCATCGCACCCAGTCATGGGATTGGACTAACCCATTCTTTAGATTACAATAGAAAAAAACCTGACTTGGAAGAGCAAAAAAAAAAAAAGAGAGAAATGTTCTGCCTGTCATAACAGAAAAGGACAAGGGCAGATGATCAGATGATGTCACTGACTGCCTCACATTCTCATCTCCATCTCTCATCCCAGCCTTTCTCTGTGTTGACCTTGTTCTCTCCTTCAGACATCTTCTTGTATGCATTATAGGATAGAGGGAAAGGCCAAGGTGCTTCAGGCTCGCCTTGAGCTGGGGAACCCAGAGAAAGACACCTTTTCTTGCCAGACATTCTTAGACAAAACCCCAGGAATAGACTCTAATTGGTCCAGTTGGGACCAGGGCCCCATCCTTTAGGTCAGGGTTTTTCAACAAAGTGTATTGGCCTTTGGAGTAAGACAGTTCTTTGTTATAAGACACTGTCTTGGGTGCTGCTGATGTTTGGCAACCTGGTCACTAAATGTCAGACATGCTCCCCAATCTAATAACAACAAAAATAAAACTGCCACCCTGCTTTTTCAGTGCCAGAGGTGTGGGATTCAGTACAGCCTTATGCTGAGAACCACTGCCTTATATCAATTGCTGAAGCCAGAGTCTTGAGGCACTGTGATTGGCTGAACCTGGGTCTTCTGTTTTCTACCATGGTGGAAATCAGGTTGGACATGACACTGTGTTTGGCAGCCCCACCAGACCCACACAACGTGGGTGGTTGAGGTGAAGTAATTTCCCAAAGGAACCCTCACCAGGTTTCTGTTCCCAGAAGGGATGCTACACAAAGACCAGCAGCTGTTGATTGCCCCATCCCAGAGGGGAAAAGTGAGTGCTCCCACAGGGAGGGAGGGATGATCACCCTCCTCTTATCAGCCATCCTCCACGCCTCAGCCACTCCACATGCCAAATCCCGGGACTCCAGCTCAAAACCATGCCTCCTTACTGAGGCATTTGAGGCCCTCCTGATCACTTTTGTTTTTGACCCTTCCACATGTTCCCTGGCCTACAATCTCCAAGACTGTCGAGGCCCCCTATGTCTCCAGTGCTCAGCACCATTAGTAGGGTGGCAATGGGGTCAGCTCAGAAATGTTGGACCAAACGAGAGCCAGAAGGGAGGTTCTGTGGATTCATCACATCCAAGGCAAATGCCATTTTCCACATGAGCCCATTGGAACTAGGCCATATGGTATTTCCAGGAAAGACCGGAGAGGCCCAGAGCCCCGGCCATCTCTGCATTCTGAGAAAAGAAGGTGAGGTTTCTTCTTGAAGAGCCCCAGTGTCTTCCTGGCACCACAGCTGAGTTGAGCTGAACCAAGCTGGGGAGGAATGTGGCTGCAGGAGTGGGACTCTGGAAAACATCTCACCTATGTCAAAAGCAGAGGCCAGGGTGAATTTTCAGGAGCGATTTCAGAGATCCTGGGCATAGGCTGAGCACTGCTCAGATGGGGAAGACCATTCCAGCATCTCCAACTCTGCCCCAGAGTCAGCATACCCAGCACCCCCAAAGTACAGCTCCTGACTCCTCCTTCAGGCCCTAGAATGAAACCAGAACCCCTTTCTCATTTCCAGTAAGACAGTGAGACAATGAGGTACTTTCCAAAGGAACTTCACTGTGAAGCTAAGAGAAACCAAAGAAGAAAATGCTGGAAATCCATCATCCTTATAGAATGTATGCCTGAGCTCCTGGAAGGTTCTAGGTTCTGCCCCACACCTGATTTTAGTGTTTCATTTACAGAGAACTCCATGTTATTTCTGAGGTGGTTCCTGCCTCTCGATTCTTCAGGCCAGGGACTGCACTGTTGTCTCTCTCCCAGCCCTTTTAAGCAGCGTTGGCTGGGAAGGGCAGGTGCCCCTCAGGGAACTGGACTAAATGAAGGAGGAGATCTTACCATTCATCCTTTCTTCCCTCCTCCCTCAAGCATTGCTAGATCATCTGCTCTCAGCTCAACTCTGTTTTTTTCTAGGAGCTCACAGTTGAGTGAGGGAGATGGCTACATACAATTAATTACCTACTCTAGCATTGTATTAATAACTCCAGTATAGCTGATCATCCCTGAGCCCTCTCATTGTGATGTTTCATCAAAAGAAACAACAGTCTGACTCCTCCCCCACATACCAAAAAGTCATTTAAGTTTTTATTGAACTTTTTTTTTTTTTAGATGGGGTCTCACTCTTTCACCCAGGCTGGTGAGATCTCAGCTCACTGCAACCTCCACCTTCCAGGTTCAAGGGAGTCTCCTGCCTCAGCCTCCTAAGTAGCTGGGACTACAGGCGCCTGCCACCACGCCTGGCTAATTTTTGTATTTTTAGTAGAGATGAGGTTTCACCATGTTGGCCAGGCTGGTCTCAAACTCCTGACCTTAGGTGATATACCAGCCTTGGCCTCCCAAAGTGCTGGGATTACAGGCCTGAGCCACCATGCCCAGCCAGAACATTTTTAATGCTGCCAGGGGATTTACAGTTAAACCTTCTTTCAAAATGTGGTTTATGCCACCCTATCCTCTTTCCTGGATGTCTTCTTTCCTTCAAGAGGCTCTCTGCCCATTTAAAAGTGTATCCAGTTAGCCTTCTCCCTCCACTGCTCCCGTTGCCCAGAGTTCCATCACAAGAGCCCTGGGAGTCTGGAGGCCAGTGTAGACCAGGTCTTGGTAGACTAACAGAGGAGAACAGGAGGGAATGCGGTTCTCATTTGTGTCCACAACACTGCAACAGGACGAGAGCAGTAGTATCCATCTTCTCTCTGACCACTTTTTCTCTGTCCACTCCAGGCACTATTGCTCTCCAGGGTCTGCCCCAGGTCTTCTCCCTTTGGCTAGAACCTCTCCCTGGACAGACTCAAATGCATCCCTGGCTTTCCCTGGCATGGACAGGCTGATGATTCTCAAATCTGTTTCCCTAGGTATTCAGCCTCCTAAGTACCCAGTCTTTTCCATGTGTAAACTACTCCTTGAGGGAACCCAGTGCTTGAGAAGGACCTGTGGTCACTTACAAAGCTCTCTTTAAGGTAGCGAAACCATGACTTTTATAAGTAGGTTATTAATGGTGTCACTTAAAATTATCCTGTGTCTTACTTGTTTGTTTTTTGGTCTTTTCTTCTCCCTCCCCAGCCAGCTCTGGTCTGGGGGTGGGGTGGGGTGGACAGTGAATAGGCTTTTTGTGTTTCAGACAAGACAGGGCCTCTCCAAAGCATGTCTTTGTAAGATTTCCAGGCCCATCAAAGGATGTGGTTGGATTTCCTGGAAGATGGATCCCTGCATTAACTGGGTCATGTGTCCCTTGACTGTGGCCAGGGAATGGCATGTCCTAGTTGGTCTAGGCATTGGATTGCTGACCATCCCTAAACCAATCCTGGTAGCAACTGGGTTAAAATTATGGTAATTGGCTCAAGCCTTTCATGGCCACTCCTACAGCCCATCCAAACCACAGGATTATCCTACCATAAGGAGAGGTGGAATAGGGGGTAGATGAGCAAGCAACCAATGTCCCTGGCAAGGTTCCTCTTGAGCAGTGGCTTAAAAACATTTTTTGAACATAATTTATAGAAATAAATACATTTTACATTGTGACCCAGGACACACACACACACACACACACACACACACTTTTCACAAAATAACATTTACCATTTGCTACCTTGCTACTGGGAGCACATTCTGATCTTTTTGTAATCCTGGCTGCTTGGTGAGGTAATGCCCAGTTCTATTTCATTTTTTTAAAATCCTGGTCTGAACCCAGTAAGTTGACTGTACAACTCATTAATGGGTCATGACCTACAGATGGAAAAATGTCATTCCTAAGGTTTGCACAAACCACTTGCATTGTTGAAATGATGATTATTAAAATGTGACATAAATTCTCCAAGAATTTGACAGGGACATGTGTAAGGAAATGAAAATTAAGTTAATAGTGGGTCATTAAGGGGGTGAGGGGTACTTGTCACCAGCGACGCAGAAGCAAGGTCCACAGAGAAAAGATTTTTGAGCTCTACAAGTAAAGCAGTCACTAGGACTTCCCCCTCAATAGATGTGATTTGTGGCTACAAAGTAAAACTGCATTTGCAAAAATCATGACAGCAAGAGAAGTCTAACATGGCCAACTCCATCTTGCGTCTAGCCTTACAACCTGGCTGTTCTCATTCCTGTGTGTAGGCCAAGCTAACCAGGGAATAATTGGTTTCTAGTTTAACTTGGAAACAAGAATGATAATCGTCCCTCTCTAAAACTAACCTCCTCCTTGCTGAGGGACCAAAGACTTTTGTAAAATGAATGAAAAGCCACAAGATTAGGATTATGGGAAGGGCCTGAATTCTGCTAAAATGTAGGTGTAGTTTCTATAATCCCTTACTGCTCAGGAGTCATGGGGCCAGAGGTCACAAGATATGTGACCTCCAAACTTGCTTTTATAGATAACATCCCTATTGTAGAATCAAAAATTGGTATTTTGAGATGTTTTTTAGACTTTTTCATTCTGGCAACCAACTGATCGCACCTTGACCTGTGACTCATGAGTAAACTTGATGGGGTCCTATGGCCTCCACCCAGAGAAGGATTCCATGCATGAGGACTATTTTTCATACCCCTAGGATTTCAACCCCAACCAATCAGCAGCACCCATTCCCTAGACCCCTGCCCACAGAAGTATCCTTGAAAACCTTTGCTACAATAATATTGTCTCCATTAACTGGCTTTGTCTGTGCAGCAGGCAAGAAGAACCTGTTGAACAATTACAAAAAGACTCCACCAGAGTAGCAGCATGGGCGTGTAATGTAGCTAGGTGCTCCAAATGCTGTGTTCCCATGATTTTTGTTCCCCAGAACCCAATGCCAACCTTTGACCAGACTTCTTCAAGCCCTTGGAAATGATGGTGGGCAGCCAGATGCTTTCTGGTCATGCTAGAGCCAGGCCAGGCCAAGGGCCTACTGTGGGTAGGACACTGTGCACGTACATAGAGGGTGTGTGGGGACAGAGGATGGTGGTGAGGATAAATAAGCCATTTACCCATTTATTTAAACTTAAACTACATACACAATTAAATAATATAGATACATTCATATGATAAAGATGAATAGTGGTTAGAGGTTAAGATACAAGGAAGGGGCACAGAGAAGCCTTGGACAGTAATAGTGAAGTTTGATTTCCTAATCTAATTGATGGATACATGGCTGGTTGTTTTGGTATTCAGCAAACATTAAAGATGCATTGTGCACACATATATACACATGCACACATTTGTTGGAATGTAGGACAAAAAATATAAGCCATAGATTCTGTTGAATGAGCTAAGAGACTCAAGTGGAAGGTAGACACAGTCACAAAGAAAATGTTACACAATGAGGTCATCCGAAATCTAAAGAGGCCATTCATTCTGAATTGTTATACCACCTTGGGTAAGTCATTTTATTTCTTGAAGCCTTGAACTTCTGAAACATTATATATAGAGATATAAAAATTTTATCTGTTAAATATGTATATGATATATAATAGGCATACACGTATATGTACATATGTGTAACAGGTTTATTGTGAGAATTAACTGATATATAATACATGAGAAAACGTCTGACAAACCGTGAAGCACTTTGAAAAAATGTGAGATGATATGAACACTGAGCATCTTTGCAGCTAGTTCTTCTGTGAAACCGCCATCCCACACAGTTTTGGGCTCAAGTGGCAGTCTGCAGCAAGCAGGTTGTAAGTGACTGTAAACTTTTCTTAAGCGAACATATTTTGTGTCTAGCACAATGAGGGATAGAAATAAAGAAGACACTGGCTATTATTGAATAGCTTGTGATTGTCAGAACAGGGACTTGGAGCTTAAGAGACCCGTGGGATGGCTCAGCTGGGGGATGTAGGAGTTTGAACCAGCGGGCGATCTGCAGGGGGCGGGGTGGTGGTTAACGCTGAGAGGAGAGTACTGTGTTTCACATTCCCTGGTGTCTCTCTCAGCCCAGTTAGCAGAGCCTCACTGCCGTCATCACACTGGGCCATGGCAGATGCTCCCCTCCTAGCACTCTGGCCTGAGCATGACACAAATCCCTCCCCTTAGTTCTCATCAGGCCAAATGTAAAGAACGTTCTGGCTTCCGATGTTGCCACAGTGCGCTCTCTCTTGCCCCAGATCCCCTCTTCTTGCCCCTCTGCTATATGAGACACCTAATGCATCCCAGCCAGCCAGCACAGCTCCGCAGCCTCTTCACTCAAGGTCCTCATTTCCTGGCCTCTTGCCATCTCCGTGTGAGAGGTTCTACTGTAAGTTCTTGGGGGCTTGTTCTCAGGAGTAAGGTGAGAATTTGCAATTCAGACTTAGGAGTTCAGGCTCAAGGAACTTGTAGACACACTGACTCCTGAAAGTAGGCACCAAAAATTCTCCCTCTTGGGACACAATATGTTCCAGAGACTGGGACAGACGGAGTCTCAGGTTGGAGTCAGGTAGCATATCAGTCAGAGTCCCAGATGAACAGGTGGCACACTCAAATGGGGTAACTTGAGGTGAGTTTAACAAAGACATTATTTTTTAAAGGGATGGCAGGGTATGGGGAAACCACAAGAGACAGTGCGGAACCCCAAAGGGCTCATCAAAGCACAAGTAACAGCAGGTGCTGTTACCTGCCCAGGCCACCAGGCGAGGGGAAGGAGAGCTACTGGTACCTGGAGAGAGAGTCCTGTGATGGGAAGAGCCACTTGGCGGAGGCTGAGATTTTTAATGGAGAGATGCAGCCAGCCCTTGGAGATGTCACAGAGAGGGAACTGGGCAATAGGTACCTCAACTTCACCCTCTTCTTCTCCACCTCTGGTCAGTTGGCTGAGCCCAGCTGGAAGCTGCAGGGTTATATTTCAGACAGGCTAGGTTGCAAGGCACAGAGCAAGGGGAATGTGGAAGAGCAAATGACCCTACACAGCCTTGCTGTGATGACGAGGGTCCACAGGGATGATTGGACTTGAGTAGCACAGACCGATCATCAAGGTGGGAAACTGGGAAGGTACCAGAGATGACAAAAACATGGTCAAATCTCCTTGGTAAGACAAACTTCAGACCACGAAATTCTGAGACCAAAAAGGCCACTGGAAGGCAAAGGCATGATCAGCAAAGCCATGACCTTGATGTCTGAATTCAGTTGCCCAAGGTGTTTAAACCAAAACAAAGTCATATTTTTGTAAAGATATTCTTGGCATGCAAAAACGAAATTCATTTAGCAATTTCACTTGCAGCACCAGCTTGAATTTTCCCATCAACTGCT
Organism: Cacajao melanocephalus; assembly: GCA_963573385.1. Classification (NCBI taxonomy): domain Eukaryota; kingdom Metazoa; phylum Chordata; class Mammalia; order Primates; family Pitheciidae; genus Cacajao; species Cacajao melanocephalus. The sequence continues at coordinate 112,111 of CAUYLG010075150.1, read as the reverse complement.
TTCAAGGACATTTAGAAGCAAATCTGTAGCAGGCACTCCATTATTTACTTTATTAAGCACTGCTGAATGACTTAATGGAAAGATCCTTGTGCGGGGATTTAAAAGACCTCAGTATCAGGTTTTGTGCCTCCTCTAACTCGCTGGGTCCTTTAAGTCACTCCATTTTCCTCTTTGGGTCTCAGTTTCCTTCTCTGTGGTGTGAGAGGGTTAGCTGTGATCTGCCCCTTCTGATTCTGGCATGGTAAGATTCTAACGGACACTATGTTCAGAACAAGTCGTGATATTTCAGCAAAGCAGATCTGGCAGTCACTACACAGTCCCATTTTTTTGTAAACTACAATATTGTTTCTTTGAAATTCCTCGTTAAAATTGCTCCATTTCTCTGATGCAGCAAAGAAGCAAGAGAAGATAATTGGCTTTCCCGTGGACTCATGCCCATGTAAACAAACCCAAGTGTACTCCTACTAAAAAGAATCCGTCTGCCACACTTCCTATTTATTTGGCTTTGGAGAATTGGACAGAGCAGAACTGAGGAAGGCCTGATCCACCGCACTGAGTCATCACCTGAAATGGCTTCCCTCTTCAAGAGCCTCCAAGAGCCCGGTGAGCAAACGTAGGACATGCTCTTACAAACTCCTGCCTTAGCACACTTCTCTACAAAGGAAGAAATGCTCACTTCCTCATTACGATTCCTGTCCACCAAGTTCACTTCTTGTTTAAGTTAGGAAATAAAACAAAAACAAGTCTTTGAATGCTCGCTCTTTCTTTGGGTCCCGGCATTAAATCTGACCCACTGTAAGAGGGATCTGTTGTCTTTGCCTGACCAGCTTCTCTCTCCTTTCTTAATGTAGACAACCGTCCTCCCCTTCTTCCCTTCGATATCTGTTTCTCCCCTACTCCAACCAGGTGGTTGATTCTAGTGGAACTGCCAATCACAGATTCTTAGCACCTGGCCACAAAGACGATGACTTGACCTAGACGTGAACATACCCCAGCCAAGATTGAATGAGGAAACTGATTAAAGCTGGGCCAATCAGCTGGAACTTACATTCAGTAAAGCATGAGGAGGAGAGAGAAGCCCTCTTCTTGCTTTGGCAGGGCTGAGCTACATAAGATGAACCAGGAGATTAAGCTTGGCCCTTGCCAAGATGAAGCCAACTGCGGTCAGATAAAATGAGGCCCAAGCACAGAGAAAAGTTGAGACCAGTAACGGAAGGAAAGGATGGGAGAAGGGAGAAGAAAGACTTGACAATATTATTTGTTTATCTAGACATGGTGATCCAGATGCCAGACCCAACTGGCTTTTTTTACTAGAGCCATTAACTGTGCTTCATTAGTTAAGCTAATTTTACTTGGATTTCTGTTCCATAACTAAAGAGGCCTGAATAATACAGAAACTGATACCTGCAAATGAGGACTTCTAGGTATGGTCCCTGAAATGTGGAACTGGTTGAGGCAAGGCAGTGAGGAGCTGCTTCAAGAGGTCTAAGGTCAAAATATGTCACAATGGGTTGACTATTTCTTATGCCCTTTAAGGAGGCACTGCCAAAAAGGATGTTTCCATCTAAGCTGGGCTGTTTGAAAGCAGAAGAGGAACAGCAGGCAGATAAAAGAGAGGCTCCTGCTACTTGTGGCAAGATTCCAAGACTGTAGAGAGTTTGATGGTCTTCTTCCTTAAAGAATTGCAAATGCAAATTCTGTGACTGGGAAGGGGGATCCCTGTGGGAGCTGGAGTAAAGAGGGAGCACCTCATCTTGAAGCAACATTGACGGGAACACTGCTCAGGGCTGAATTCAGCACTCAGCTCTCCCTCATCACGCAGAGCTTCAAGGCAGACCAGGAAGTGGAGTCCCTGGAGAATGAACACTTCTCTAGGCCTGTGCCAAGGAGCAGAAATCCTTCTAGCATGGTGGCTATTTTACTGCTGCTCAGTGGAATTCTCCCAAGTTCTCCAAGGGGCAGGACCAATAGGAGGGCAGAAAGAACTTGCTCCTCTGACAGCAAAGTGAGTTTGTGCTGTCCCTATCCAGAAGGCAACTGGAATTGCTTCCCTGTTCCTCCTTATTTTATTTATTGAGACAGAATTTTGCTCTTGATGCCCAGGCTGGAGTGCAATGGCACAATCTCAGCTCACTGCAACCTTCGCCTCCCGGTTCAAGGGATTTTCCTGCCTCAGCCTCCCAAGTGGCTGGGATTACAGGCATGCACCACCATGCCCAGCTAATTTTTTGTATTAGTAGAGACAGGGTTTCACCATGTTGGTCAGGCTGGTCTTGAACTTCTGACTTCAGGTGCTCCACGGACCTCAGCCTCCCAAAGTGCTGGAATTACAGGCGTGAGCCACCGTGCCCAGATCATTCCTCCTTTTTAAGTGGAAATCTTGCAAACATATATAGGTGTTCCTCAACATACACTGGAGTTATGTCCTGATAAACCCATTGCAAGTTGAATACATCATGTCAAAAGTGCAATTAATACCTAACCTAAGATAACTTAACATGGCTTAGCCTAGCCTACCTGAAATGTGCTCAGAACGCTTCTGTTAGCCTACAGTTGGGCAAAATCATCTAACACAAAGCTTATTTTAGAATAAAGTATTAAATATCTCATGGTGGTTTGCCATTGTGATTGTGTGGCTGACTGGGAGCCATGGCAACTACAGCTGCCCAGCATTACAAGAGAGTATCATAGTGCTTATCACTAGCCTGAAGCAAGGTCAAAATTCAAATACATTTTCTACTTAATGTGTGTCATGTTTGCACCATCATAAAGTCAAAAGTCATAAACCATCCTAAGTTGGGACAATCTGTATAGAGTGGTTACACGCATTACTTAGTCTTGGTGGCAAGAGCGTGAGTATAGGCTTCTCAAAGATAACCGGATCAAATGATTGCTTTTGCATTTATTCAACACATATCTGTGGGGTACCTACAAGGTGGCAGACGCTCTTATAGACCCTGGGGCTATAACTGTTAAGAAACAAAGCACAACAACTACAAATGAATCTCGCCTTTACAGAGTCATTCTCATCCCAGGAGGTAGCCTCACTCTCCAGGCAGTTGGCCAGCTAGGTCCAAATCCCAGGAATCATTCTTTCATAACTGAGACCTTTCAGCAAGGCTCCTCCTCCTAAATTCATCCCAAATCTGCCCACTTCTCACCACCTCCACTGCTTCAACCAGCACCCAGGACATGATCCTCTGTCAGCTAAATCACTGCATCAGTTTATTAACTGGTCTACCTGCCTGTAGCATCATCCCCGCATTCTACTCCACACACAGAACAGTCATAGTGGTCTCTCCAAAATAATGATCAGTTCATACGCTATTAACCTAACACATCTGCGGACAGCAAAACTCTAGATCGTTGTATCCATCTCAACAATAAAATGAATGTTAGCCAGAAGAAGTGAATATGCATTCATCAGACTCTCTTTGTGTAAGTAGTCAATGTTGATTTTATTTTTTCTGACAGTGGAAAATGTCATCATGATCCATCCACTTACAGAATTTGCTGCCTTGAAAAAATAAAATCTGTCCAGTTATATAAGCTACACCCAGTAGCTTCTCAGAGCAACCAGACATAAAAATCTAAGCCCTTACCTTAGTCCATGAGAGCCTAGGTATCCTCCCTTATTTTTCTATCTCCTCCCACGCATACTCTTGCTCCAGCTTCCACCAGCACCCTTCTGCCCCTCAGCCACAGCAAACTACTTTGCAGTCAAGGCTTTGACATTTGCTGTTCCTCCTTCAGGGACACTCTTCCCCTAGATCTTTGCAAGCCCACCTCCTTTCCATTGTTCAAATGCAACAGGATGTTTGATGAGGCTTTTCCTGTTTGGGAATTCCAACTAAAGCCCAGATGTGACAACAAACAGGCTCTAAGCATGCCACCCTCTCAAGACAGCTATCCACCATGGTGCCAGATTCCTCTCCCAGGGCTCATCCTGGGAGGTGGTTATCCCTATCAGATCTATCCCTACCAGGCTTCCCCCAGCCCTCCTTCTCAATCTTCATGAGATGACTGCGAAGGGAGAAAGAGGGGAGTTAGGGTCAGAAGCGTCTGTCTTGTGGAAAGTGCCATGTTTATAATGAGAACTGACCTCTCCCTGCTAAGCCAACTATTGAGGAGACTCCAGAGAACAGGCATAAAGCAGGAAGTCCCTAGAAGAAGGGACAATGGGCATGCTGTCCCCTTCAAGTTGGATATTATTTGCTGATCTGCCCTTGGACTTACCTGGTTAAGTAGGAGATAACTGGAATTATTTCAAGGTGAAAATAGGGAAAGAAGGGGAGCTGCCTATACATAGCCCTACAGTTACCCTGGCAAGAATGGAAGAATTTCTGATTGGGCTCAGGGAACATTGCAGAAGGTGGTTTGGCTTGGCCCCATGAGTCCTCCAGAGGACTGACCAGCATTTGAATGTCTGCCATGGTGAGGACATCAGTGGCCAGTGTTAGCCAGAGAAGCAGTACCAGCCAACCCAGAAAGGACTGCAGCTGTGGCCAGATGAGTAAGACATTTTTCCAGTTTCTTCTCCTTCTGCCCACCTCAAATACACAGGAAGGGCTGGACCTTGAAGAAGGAGGGAGAGCGGATATCTCAGACCCAGATCATACCCTTTTTCCACTTTCATTTCTAGAAGACAATATCCCAGCTCAAGAGTGCTCCCTGTGAGGGCAAGAGAAGGGAAAAGAGATTTAAATGGAGTTTGAGATTGAAATCTTAAAGAAGACTGGACTTTTATTAATCAGAAAGTTATGGAATCCTCCTGTGTCTGTCCTGGACCTGTTTGCCCTCAGTCTTTCCCACCCCTGCTATGTATTGGCACTAGGACCTGATCCCCGCAGGCTATGCTTCCTTGGGTCACTTACTTCTGGCCATGTGGTCAAAGGCAGGCACAGGTGAGGGACTGGAAAACAGGAGGAAAGAAAATAATCAAGGTATTCATTGTCCACCCTCTTGTCTCCAGTGGAGTTTCTGACCGTGGGTTCTGATGGTCCAGATTTCACTCTTTACTCCTAGTTTCTTGGCTCTGGTCACACATCCTCCTCCATTTGCTCCTCTTCTGATAATATCTGGGTAGTCTTACTGTCCTCTGTTCAGTTTCTCACCTTTTCCATCAACCATGTAACTAATTGTCTCCATCAAATTCTCTCTGTTTCAAATGCTTTTTTTCCCTTATACACAGGGTTTCATTCTGTCACCCAGGCTGGAGTGCAGTGGCACCATCATAGCTTATTGCAGCCGCAAGCTCCTGTGCTCAAGCAATCCTCCTGCCTGAGCCTCCTGAACAGCTGGGACTATAGGCAAGTGCCTCCTCACCCGGTTAATTTTTTAAATTTTTGTAGAGATGCGGGTCTCACAATGTTGCCCAGACTGGTCTTGAACTTCTGGCTTCAAGCGATCCCTTCCTCGGCCCCCCAAAATGCTGGGATTACAGGTGTGAGCTACTGCACCTAGCCCTGTTTCAAATCCTGAAAGTGCTGTTTGTCTTTTGGATGGACCTTAACTCATGTACTTCACCAGAGGTCTATAAAGATCTATGCTCTGAGAGACTATGTTATAGGGATAGCATAGTTGGGATAGAAACGGCAAGAAATCAAATGGTTTCATATACATACTTCAATCAAGACATCTTAATAAACCAATGACAAATGTCTCAACTCAAATGTCATCTCTTTAGAAGGACCTCTTCACGTAGGCGAAAGCAGCACATCCCTCTCCCAATCACATTCAGCCCCATTACCTTTGTTTTCTTTTGGCAGTTTTCAGTACCTGAATTCATCTTTTTTTTTTTTTTTTTGAGTCAGAGTCTCTCTGTCACCCAGGCTGGAGTGCAGTGGCACGATCTCAGCTCACTGCAACCTCTGCCTCCCTGATTCAAGAGATTCTCCTGCCTCAGCCTCCCGAGTAGCTGGGATTACAGGCACACGCCACCACGCCCAGCTAATTTTTGTATTTTTACTAGAGACAGGGTTTCACCATGTTGGTCAGGCTGGTCTCGAACTCCAGACCTCATAATCCGCCCACCTCAGCCTCCAAAAATGCTGGGATTACAGCCGTGAGCCACCGCACCTGGCTCCTGAATTCATTTTATCTGTTTGTTTGCATGTTTGCTATTTCTTCCCACTGGAATATAAGATCCTTGGGGACAGTTACATGTCTTTTTCCGTACTCCCATGTCCTCAATACATAATTACTAACTGATTGACCAGCGTCAGGGCCTGATTGAACGGAATGTAATTCACCCAGCCACTCTTGGCTTGCAGCTGGATGTGATAGTTGGATGTTGCTTTGGTTGTCAACCCTTAAGGATGAGGTGAATGCATTGTATTATGTTTGCCTTCTTGGAATTGTATACGTGGAAGGGTGTACATGGCATTGTCTGTTTTACTCAAAGGGTGGAATGCAATAAGCATCACTTATTTTCACTTTCCTGTAACTATTTCTTTCTTCTACAGCATTCTCTTTTCTTTGACGAGCTGTTCCTGTCCCACCTATGAAACTATCTAACAATGCAAAATTTGGGGAGGCAAGCAGATTTTCCACACTCTTAAATTTCATTTGTAGTTAGTAAGCAATCCAGATATTTTCTTTACTTTTTGCATCGGTTTTTGTCATTACATTTTCATAGCACATCATCCATTATATGTATGTTTTAAAATTCATGTTAGTAAATTACATGAGAATCTTTCCATTTTAAAAACATCTTCTGTGTCAATAGTTTCTAGCTCTGTCATTACAGTTTTGAATATGTGTAATTTTCTTTCTTTTGCCAGAAGTCTGCTTCTCAGACTTGCCAGAGGTCTCCTTATTTTTTGTTTTTCAAATGACTGAACTTGTGCCTTTTAAAAATGTATCAGGTTTACTGTGTGTTATACACTTCGGCTAATTCACTTTTGCTTTTTCTCTTGCTGACAGAGGATCAAAGACGTTAAGACATGTCGTACCTACTGTGGTTGCTCTAACTGGAGCCGAAAGCAATATAGAACTATGTGGAGGATGGGGCTGTGATGGAAACTGACGATGAGGAGGGGAAGGCTGGACTGCTAAATGGGACTGTAGTTGATGCCTCTTACATCTGTCGCTCCCATTTAGCCCATCTCTGATTTCATTCATACCTGTGATAAACCGTCTGACTCACCTCCTGATGCTGGTGCTCTACCTCAAGACTCACAGCTCTTGCCTTTCTCCATTCTGTGCCAGGGCCTTCTCCTAATGCCAGAAAGCTTTCCAGGCTGGCTCAGCTCAGAAGGGCAGAGGAATTCGTACCGTATGAGCAACGCTCAGCCAATACACAATGGTGGCCAATGAACAAATGCTCCATCCTCCTCTCTATTGGGTAGGTACTTGTGGGGGAATTTCTGCATACTTCTCAGAGGTCCTGGTGGGATGGAGCTCTTGTCGCTGACAATAGTGACCTCACAGTGTGTCCGCTGACGGATGTTTTCCTCTATCTCTGTTTTACTCTCCCTGTCTCCATGCCTCTTCATCCTGGGATCACCTGCACTGAGTCCTTGTCTCAGGCTTTGCTTTGTGGGACACTAAAACACTCATCACCACTGTCCAGGAAATGTTTGAGGTGAACACAGAATAGGATTATTTGTAGACCTTCAAGTCGGCTTCTCTCCTGCTTGGGGAGATGTCTTGCAGAAAAGTACAGAGTGTAGATGAACAGAAAAGGCTGTGCTGTTTAACAGCTGTAACACTTGAGACCAGGCAGTTTTGCTGTGGGCATCTTAAATAAGCACAGCACTGTAAGAAGAGGTAAACATTCTTGAACTACAAGAAAGCACTGTGGCATCAATTGGCAGAGAACTCTATCAGTGGTAGCTGATGTGGTTTGGGTGACAGGACCACCAGAACATCTCTTCAAGGTCACCATGACTTCAGCGGGGTGCCCCAAAACACCAGCTGGGCACTTACTGCCAATGGAGTGTTGACCCCACGGAGGTGAATCTGGCCACAGGGGACATCCCGGAATTCCCTTCTCCCAGAAGGTACCCACAGAAAAACAATGAGTTGAACTAATTCCTAGGCAAATAGAAGCAACCCTAGAATATTTGAAGGGAGAATTTTTGAAGAATATTTGAGAAAGAAGACGACTCTGTGCTAAGTTTGTACCTAGGGCATCAGCCCGGTCATTTAAGTTTTAGAAGAAATACAAACCTGTTTTACCATCACAGTTGGGTAAAGTCTGAAATGTGTTTTACAACCGTATTATTGACGATTATTCAGCTCATCATTTCCCAAAATTCAGTCAGCTGTCTATCATCTTGACGATGTATCATTTATACTATTAGTTACCTAATACTTTCCTTTCAACCAACCCACTTTTTAAAACTTAAATGCAAATAAATGTGAAATTATGGATTTAGTGTCTATCTATATTTTTCTAATAACTATCGAAATAAATATATAACTGTTAAAGTAAAAAGTATCTCAACCCATACGTGGTATATATATTACACATCGGGAAAAAATAGATTTGGACATAACCACAAGTTACCTGACTTTGTTTCTCATCAGATTTCTAGCATGACGTCCTCTGCTTTGTGAGATACTAATCCTTGGTTAATTTCCATTTGGTTATAATCCTTCCACAAAGTCTGTTTTTCAGAAGAGGTACCTGGATGCTATAATTTTGACTTTTGACATTTCTGAAAGTGTCTCTCTTTATTCCCATACATGAAAGTTTGGTTGGCTGTGGAATTTTAATATAATTCTTAATCCACAGGATTATTTACACATTACCCCATTGCCCTCTAATTTTTCATATTGCAAATGAGAACTCCAAAGCCAATTTGAATTGCTCTCTATATAGAAGTGTGTAGGATTTTTACGTTATTATTAAAATGCATAAATTTTACCAGAAATGTACATAGGTGGATATTTTGCAACAATTCTGTCCAGGACTCAGTGAATCATTTCAATCCATAGATTATGCTCCTTCTTTAGCTCAGGAAATTTTCCTTTATTTATTTATTTATTTATTTGGATTTAGATTTTGGTGGGGATAGTGTCTCATTATGTTGCCCTGCTGGTCTTGAACTTATGGGCTTAAGTGATCCTCCTGCCTCAGCCTCCCAAGTGGCTGGGACTACAGGCTCAAGCTACCATGCCCAACTTATTGTGTTCACTGATACGCCTCTTCCATTCAATATTCTGTTTTATTCTATGAATCCTGTTATATAAATATCGAAACGTTATGTCGAGCTCCTTCCCTCATCTTTGTCTCATGAATTTATCTTTTTGTCTATGTCCTTTGAGCGGATTACATTCTTTTGATTTGATCTAACAAGTCACTAAATCAGGTTGCAATAGCATATATGCTGTAGTTCTATTTTATTTTGGTGAGGATATAGTCATTCCTTTATTTTCAAGGACTGTTTCTTATTCTCCCAGTATTTTCATTTCATGCTTCTTTTACTCTCTGAAATTTTACTGAGAATACCTTTGCTTTGTTTTCTTTTTTGTTTCCAGTGAGGTTGGATGAAAATACAAATCTGAATCCTTAAAAGTTATCTCCTATTTTCCATAATCATTCTTTTGAAATAGAAGCCATTGGCTCTGATTGACTCTTGGTTCCCTTTTCGGGGCTGCTAGATCTCCTTCGATAACTAATTGGTGTTGGTTGTTCTGTACTGATGTTCATAAATATGAAAGCCCACATTGAAAAGGTCTGATAGGTCTGGTACTGTCAGCAACTACACTGGTCTCTATGAGCTTCTCCCAGCCTTTTCCCATCTTATTTCTGTTTCCAGCCCCTGCTGGCACTTTCCTGTGGCTATCAGTCTCAGGAGGGATTCGAACACAGGCCCTGCCTTTGCTGCTGTGGTTATAGGATAGCCAATCATAGCGGGTTCATATCTTCCAGAAAGTCCAGAAGCTTTCTGCCGGATTGATATAGTTCTTCCTTTTTTAACAGTGGGGTTGCAGGTTGTTTTTTTCTTTCTCTGTTGTTTTTATCATTTCAATAAGGTTTGAGGAAGGTATTGTAAGCTCAAACTGTTATCTTGAAGTAAACCCTGAGTGACTTCCTGCTAGATTGGGCCTGATACTGCAGCCTCTGGGGTGATCCACTCATAGACCTCCAAGTTCCCACTGCCAGTGTCCACGTGTCTGCCTGAGAGCTTTCTGTTTTATTCAAGAAATATTTCTGAATGAGTGAACAAATAAACAAAAAACTGGCTTGATCTATCTCAAACATGGATCTGATACCATCTCTTACCTTATTTAAATATTCCCAAGGTGCCCTGCCAGTTGTGAAGTGGCATCATTGTCTGGGGTAAATACCCGGGGTTTGTGTCTCACACCAAGAAGATTAAGGATGGGGCATATGTGAGTGGGTCAAGGAGAGGAAAGCCTAATAGGCAGAAGACGAGAGGAGAGCAGCTTGAGGGAGAGGTAACTGAGAGGGAAAAGCTGGCCTGCAGCTGACTGCAGCAGATTTTATAGGCAGGCTTGAGGAGGTGGTGTCTGACTTAAACAGGCCCACAGATTGGTTTGACCAGGTGTGACGTTTACATAACATGTGGGGAAGGCTGGCCACCCTATCCTAATCTTATTATGCAAATGGGCTTTCCACTGGGCTGGTGCCATCTTGTCTGCTCCTTACTGTACATGTGGCTGTAAAAGAGAAGGGAAGGTGGAGCTGTCATTTTGATCATACCTAGTCCCAGGTAGCCTTTTCCTATTGGCTCAACTGCCAGCATTCACCCGTGCAAGCTTCTAGCTAAGTCTACAGCTCGACTTTACAGGCTGCTGTTTGTTAGAAAAGAACATGATTGCCTGGGTGCAGTGGCCCACGCCTGTAATCTGAGTCCTTTGGGAGGCTGAGGCGGGTGGATCACGAGGTCAGGAGTTCAAGACCATCCTGGCCAACATGGTGAAATCCCATCTCTACTAAAAATACAAACATTAACTGGGCATGGTGGCACACGCCCGTAGCCCGAGTTACTCGGGAGGCTGAGGCAGAAGAATTGCTTGAACCCGGGAGGCGGAGGTTGCAGTGAGCGGAAATGGAGATCACGCCACTGCACTCCAGCCTGGCAATAGAGAGAGACTCAGTTTTAAAGGAAAAAAAGGGAACATGATTTTAGGGCTGCTTTTCATTAAAAGGAAAGCCTTACTGAGGATTCCTGTACCCTCACTATCTGCCTAAATACTTTCTTCTTAGTCCTACGTCAGTTGCAGGATAAAGTCTAAATGTCTTATCCTGGATTTCCAGGCCAGCACGATCTCACCTCTGTCTATTATTCCACCTCAACATCCCCCACACTTGATCTTCCCTGCTGCTGTGTGTGGTAGAATCTATTTTGTTGGCTCTTTCAACCCTCTATGTCTCATCTTCAGTCATTGCAAACTCCCATGCATTTTGGGTGGAGGAATTATGCCTCCTGCACAACTCATCTCTGGGGTGGGGGCTGCCACACACAGTCACGGGCATGCAACACAAATGGAACCAATCAGAGTCCTTTCCAGGAATTCATATCATCCCAGAGGGAGAGATGTCTTCTCTTTCCTCTGTAGTCACTCTCTGGGGTGGTGGAATCATATACGCCTAGAGCTGTCTGCAGACATCTCTGTCGCATGAATCTTGTCCTCAGTTGGAGAGAAGGAACCATATTCACAGAAAAAGATTCACAGAAAAGACACACACATGGAGAGCGAGAACAGAGTGAGTGATCACATTGTCACGCCACGTTGCTTGAGTCTCTGCATCCCCTGTCCTTCCTGGTTTCATGAGCCAATACATTTCTAAAAAGAAACACACACACACACACACACACACACACACACACAAACTTGTGAATTTGAGTTGTGTTTCCTTTATGGACTAATACAAAGTGTCTTGACTGCTTTTCAGCTGTACTAGATTGCTGATGATTTCCAGAATTCCACAGTCTCCGACTGACACCCTTTACGGGTTCAAGAGACACCTGGCTAGGCACATCAAGTCCAGGAGGATTCGGCAAATGCACGGGTGGCTCCTGTGGCCCATTCTCCTTGTTCCCTGGGTTTTTCTTCAGGCTACTGTATGTGAACATGTTCAGGTTGGCAGGGGGATTCTCTTGGACCATCTCCTTCGTGCTCTCTGTCCCTCCCCTGACACCTGCTTAGTCCCTCTGCTCCTTTGCACCCTCCAGAGTCTGCCCCCTTATGGAGCCTGGTTCCTGACATGGGCTGGCAGCCTTTTCTGTTCCTCTAGTTCTGTTGCTGGGTAGGGGCTTTAGCTGCTGCAGGCTTTAGACCCTGAGGGTCCACAGTATGGACTCACAGCAAGTCTCCAACAGACCTCTAGTACAATAAAGATGAATTACTTGTGACAAATCTTCCCTCCCTTATCAGACTTGAGGCTGTGAATTGCCTTCCCAGACTTCAGGCACATTTGAGACACCCAGGAACAGGGTAGAGTGAAGGCTTAGAGACCCTTCCGCTATTGTGTTTCAACTGTGTCACAAGACTTGGATACCACACGTGTCAGGTGCTCAGAGGAGGAAGAGTGAGAAAAGCCAGGCAGGTTCGGGAGCTGGGGGATGTCACAGATATGCCGGCTATGGGCAGAAGGGCCTGGCTAGGCTGCAGTGGTTCAGGCTTTCCCAAGACAGGGCGGGGCTCGGACGTCACAGCCTTTAAATATACCCAAGGTGCCCTGCCAGTTGTGCCCTGCCCCTCAGGAGGAGCCTCCATGGCCTGCCTGAGTGACCTTGAGGATGTCAGGTTGATGGGAATGCTTGGGCAGGGGCCGATGTTTAGTGAATTCAGGCCCAGGATTTTGAGTCATTCTCCAAGTCTGAATGGGGCTGGGGCTGACTCAGAGCCTCCTTCTGGGGCAGCCGGTTATATCTCCTCTGGTGCATGGAGAGTCCTGAGCTGCAAAGGCATAAGCCTCAACACTCTTTCCAGGGTTAGCAAATGAGGTCTCCCTGCCTTGGGTTCCTCCCGCAACCCCAACCCACCTTGTCTCTATTGTAACCCTGGGCCAGGTGGGCTGCGACAGAAATGGACAGTGTCTGTGCTTCACGAGCACCCTGCCCGCCTTCCCCATGCCAAGCACCCCCAGCCCTCGTCACTTAACGGGCGGGCTGGTCCTCAGGAAGCCACCTCTGGGGCTTTCCAGCCTCAAACTGTCTGCATTCTGTGACTCATTAGGAAGCTCCTCACCCCTTATGTGTTTATGAAGCCCCTACATGGAGATTCTGGGCTGCTTGCTTTTTCTTTGTTTTTCCTCTTTGATTTCCTTCCTACTTCAAGGACTCGGAGGGCGGATTCACTTTGCTGAGCTTCTAGGCCAGCCCAGCTGAATGGGAGGAAATATCCCGGCATACTTCTTGCCTGGTGATTATGTTTCTCCTAGATGGTCAAATCAAGAACCAGAGAATCACATGCTTGCAGCAGGGAGGGAGCAGAGAGGCAGTGCTACACAGTGGTTCCTTGGGAAGATCACAGCCCCAACACAAGATAGACCATGAGTCTGAAACCAGCCCTGTCACTCACCAGTGTATGACCTGGAACAAGTAACTCCCTGAGATATGACCTTTTTTTTTTTTCATTGCAAAGTAGAAATTAAAAAACTACTTTGCAGGGTTATTATGAAAATGAAATGGGATGTATCAGAAGTCTGATGTTTAATGACTGGAAGCCAATACTAGGCCTGTCTTATCCCAACCACCTTGAAAGACAGAGGCAGACTTGCCCAAAGTCATGACCTGAGACGCCGGCAGCCTTTTTCATCCTGTTTCCCACTCTGGGGCCCTACACACCCTACACGGCCCCCACTACATGGGAGACAAGAGCCAGGGCAGATGAGCATGATGGGAAAACCTTTCAGTTCTCTGATCATTGCCTGAGGGGCAGCACAAGTGGCAGGATTAGCAAACCCGCCCCGGTCTGCTTCCACATCAGCGATGGAGAATAAAGGAACGAGCGAGAAAAAGTCAAACAGAAGAAAGCGCCCAGAAAAGATGTTTTTACGTTCACTTACATGGAAAAAAAATCCAAGTATACAACATGTAGATATATGTTTCTCAGAAAATTCATCCCCATGAACCTGTTTGTTTCAGTCGAAGTTGATATTCAAGAGTTGCCAAACGGAAGTCATAAAATTGTGGGGTGGGGGTTGGGGAGGAGAGCCACCAAGGGGAAGGTACCAATTATGTGCTATTTCTTTTCTAGTTGCAGATAATTTGGAGTTTTAACTTTTCCAGCAAGTCAGAGTTACATAAACAGATGCCATACTAAAGTGTGATTGTGTAAAAAATATAAAATTCCTAAAGCATGATGGCAATAATATTTCAGGGAAAAAAAATTAAAGTCTGATAGTATCAGAAAATACAAATAGGATCATTTGAGCAGTTCTGTTTCTGTGTACGAATAGTATGTGAAAGAGAAAGGCATTTGGTCTGCACATAAGTTAGAAAGGGTAACGTTTCTAAACACTGACTTTGTAAGAAAACATGAAGGACATCTTACACTCAACAACAATGGCTGAAAGGAGGATATAACTGTCTCAAGGATGCAGTGGCAGAACACCATGGCCTTTGTTTTCAACTTGCTCTTAACCTATGTTGGGATGCGCTTTCCCGCAGAATCTAGCACCAATATATGGATCAGATTTTGTCTTTGATCTGAGTCCTCTGTCTTCAGTTTGAGTGTATTGAGGTATGTTTTCCTTGGTTGCTGTTGTAACGAATGTGTAGTTAAAAAAAAAAAAACTGTAATATTTACAACAATTAAACATTTTAGATTTCAGTGTCAGCTCTTCACATAAGAAAAAATGGAAAACTCTCTAAGAATCATCGGAAGGCTAATTACTTCCTAGCGTCTGTCATGAAACTGTTTTCGATACACAGGACAATTAGCCGATTAGCACAGCTGTATGCTTTCTGGTCCAGAATCTTCCCCGTGCTCAATGGGGAGGCAAGTCCCGTGACCGCCGTGTCTGCGGTTCGCCACGCTTCACAGTAGTTATCCACAAGGCGAACGCCATGGGGGCTGGAGCCGTGCCAAATGACCTTCTGGGGCCTAAAAAGTAATGTCATGTTATTTTTCAAAATGACACTTCTTTGTGGTATTTTTTGGTAAGCAAATTGGTAAAGCCTAGTGAATCAAGTAAAATTCCTTAACCCTGATGCCAAATCACCTCTCTATCCCCACTGCTCTTCCTAGCTTTCTTAACACACTAGGTTCCAGCCATACTCAGCTTGCAGTTGTTTTCAAATCACACCCTCTGCTTTTGTGAATCTAAACCTTTGCTCATGGGGTCCCCTGGTCTGGAGAGCCTCTCTTTCATTTTCAGACCAGTGACTCCTTCTCATCTTTCAAAGGCCAATAAATACTTCCTCTTGCAGAAAGCCATCTCTGATTCTCACCCCTAAGTACAAATGAAAATAAACATTTCCTGTATATCCGATGGTACCTGCTTCTCCATTTACAATATTCTGTCTAGAGTCATAGTTAGTGTGGGTCTATTTCCTCTGTAGACTGTGAGCCCTGTAAGGGTATGAGGCGTGTAGGTTTATTACTGTGCCTTCCAGGCCTGGCTTCAGGCCTGGTATAGAGTAAGCCCTGAGGGTTTGCCGAGTTGTTCTATTCTAAAAAACACACATACTTTTCAAGATTTAGAGTGCAAATCACAGTGTAGAGTTACAGGATCACCAGGAGTTGCACTGCTTACCACTTATTATGTGGCCCCTGCATATTATGTTTTCATACATATTCATTTTATTCTCACAACAGTTCCATGACATAGATATGGTTATCTTGCCCATTTGACAGGTAAGGCAGCTGAGGCTCAGAGAGTGAAAATGTCTTGCCCAGGGTTCCATACTGAGTTACTGAACCTGGGTCTTCTGACTCCAACAACAAGGCTTTCTCCGCGGCCCTCAGTTGCCTCGCTGTGGCTTTATGTTGGCAATATCCTAGAGGAGCAGCTGATAAAGGTATCCCATTGTTAGGATGCCCCCTAAAACTGTCTATCACACCATATCTGAGGACTTCCACCCTCACTTACCAAGAAGGATCTGTCATTATGTCTCGGCCATCAAAGGAGTATATTGGAATATGCGTATTGAACTGACCTCCATGGCCAGAAAAAATTGAGTCCCAATTATTAAAAAGTACTTGACCCTATAGAGACAAAATACCGCATTAGAATCATTATATCATCGGCCTACAAATGAATTAGCTTTTTACTCATTCTTCAAGGCCCAGATGCCACCTCACACTAGAGTCTCCAGCCCCAATCCTGGAGCCTGGACAGAGTGGAAATTCAAGAAATGTTTTTGGTTTGATTTTATAATCTGTCCACGAACTCTTTTGCTTTGTCTTGAGGCAATTTCTCTTATTGTATGTGTGTACAAGCCTCCTTCCCATCATAAATGTGTTTTGTGCCTTTATTTTATTATTGTTATTTTGAAAATATTATGCATATATACTAAGCTTCAAATTTGTGGCAGGCCTTGTGTCAGTCTACACTGTGGATGATATGGAGATGAACTTCTTGGTCCTTTTCCTGAAAGAGCCTGGTCCCTTGTAGGGAGATCCAAGAATAAAAATAATTTCAGTGGGTGAAGGTGCTGAAATAGACTTCTGGGACAGGAGATGGAAAGTGCTGGGTGTGGGGTTAGGATGGAACTTCCTAGCCTCAAGGTTTCAAATTGGAGTGCTGGGGTTGCAGAGACTAAAGGGTCTTGAAGTACCTTTAAGAAACAAACAGTCATCAGGACCCAGAGCTTCTCCAGGGTATGTGTAAGTGGCAACGAGCTTTCTCTGCATAGCCTTGAAGGAGTCTGCTATTTCTGTGGAATAACTGAGGGATCCTACAAGGGCGTGTCTTACCAACAAATGGGGCAGAGAAATACCTGTTTAAATGCTCAGAGAACACCAAACTGGGGGTCAGACGAAGTGCTCTGATTCGCAGTGATTTTAAGCAAACTGCTTTCTTCCTCTGAGCCTCAGTTTTCTTATCTGACAAACTAAAAATGATGAACTCTCACGTTTATTGAAAGTACCTCTTAAGATAATGGGGTACTTTGTAAACAAACAAGAAAACTCTGTATCAATGAAAGAAGTTATCATTATCTCTCCTGTATGCTCCAAGAGTCACACAAGCAAAAAAGAAACTGAGGTTCAGGGAGGGCAAAGAACCCGCCCAAAGTGACACAGCCAGTCAGGGAGAGAGCTGGCTTAAGTCCACAGTCTTCTGTTGATGTCAGGAATGAAAACTGCCCCCAGGCCCTGTGGAGACCAATGGCTGCAGAAGGCAGTGGGAACCATATTTATTTTTACCTTGAGGTTCACTATGGGAAGGCTGTATCTCTCTGCTTTCCTCACAATGGTGGAGAGATCTTGCAAATGAGAAGATAAGAATGCTCGGTAGGTGGACAACAGTCCTGCAGCTCTGGCCTGCTTGAAGCACTGAAAATCAGCTCGAATGTCCCCAGAAAATGGCATGTTCAGAGCAGCCAAATGTAGCTGAAAAATGTGAGACAAAAGAGAGCTGTCAGAATCAAAGGCAAACTCCAGCACCCAGAACCATCTCACATTCCTGCAAAGATTCCAGACTTCTTAGGCTGGAAGGCACGTTAGAGGTCATTTTAGTCAATCCCTCCCTGACGTTGGAATTACAGTCTCTGCCTGACCGTCTCCGGAGAAGGAGAACTATGGTCTCCCAAGCAGCCTGTTTCAGCTCTCTGAACAGCTCTAAGTGGTAGAAATGCCTTCCTTAGGTGAAAAAAACACAACAAAATATTGCTTGGACCAAATAAAGCACTTCAGGGATCTGAATCCACCTGCAGGCCGTAAGTTTGAGATCTCTGGGTCTCTGCAGGGGTTTTAAGCTAGCTTTGGCCCTGGATCCCAGAGCTTCTTCCAGCTGTCTTCTGTCCTTTCTTCCGTCTCCTGGATAGTCCTGGGGCTGATCACATGAGGGGTCTGGGGGAAAGCCATGGAAAGAAGGACATGACGCCTATGACTAAGACTGCTGAGACGGACCATTCTGGAAATTAGGGGTCTTATGGTAATTCCAGCCTCACATCCCTGCTATCTTGGTCAGCAGCCAAAATAAAACCCAGTCCACAGTCTATTTCTCCCACACGTTCGCTCCCCAAACCAGCCTCCCACAACGGCCCTCTCTCTCAGCGTTTCTGCCACTCCCTCTGGAATGCATTCCATAATCAAGGAACACTCATCTCCCTGTCTCCCATCAATCTCATCACGGGGGTAACTATTACCTCATCAACTTAGAGCTGGGAGGCTGGTGTAGGACCTGGATCCAAGTTATCAAAAAGGAAAATATTTTAAATGTCTTAAGCCAAAGAACATGAAATGAGGCATGGTGGGGCAGGATGCAGCCGGTGTTTCTCTCCGTTTTCTACCTTGCCTCTCACACCCGAACAAAGCCTCTAGGTATCGAGGTGACAAGGATTGCCATGGTGGCTTTCTGCTTTTCCAGCTTCCAGCCAGTTGGCCACAACTAGCCATGAGCTACAGTGAGTGTCCAGACTGCCCCAAGCAGCCCTTGCACTTCTGTGGATATTTTTCTCCAATCACCACCCCTTTCCTTCCTGCAGAGGACGGACCCCAAGGCTGCCGCCTGCTCCAGTCTCTCTCTTTTTATTCATCCTGGTTCTGTCTTGACCATCATGCTAGATTGAGGTCCAGGTCAAGCAGCATCATGCCCCATCCCCATCTCCTTCCTGCCCCGCACTGAGCCAAGGCTTCCCCAGCAGGCCTTCCAGTGGCTAGCATTTTATGCTCTACATTCCCAGCCATTAGGATAAGAGAGAGCTTTAGCATGCTGCCCACCCACCACAATCACAGGCAGGCCACCAGACTTCCACCTCCACATACACACCCTGACCCTTTGATGTCCTTGCCAGCCATCTGACTATACTGCCCCCACCTCCGTCTTCCTCCTCATGCATCTGGAGACTCTGGTGCCTGAGGGAAGAAGCCCTATGGTCTCATCACCCTCCAACCAGTGCACTTTGGGGCTACATCAGAGCGCAACACAAGAGGACTTGAAGAAATGAGGCTTCCCCAATGCCAGGGGCCACCCAAGAAAGGCACAGGCAGGAGGCAACTGCAGAGGTTCCCAGCCACACCTCTAATCCCACCAAGGCTACTCTCCTTTAGAAAGACACAGAGAAATGTCTAAAATTATGGTTGTTTCTGAATGATGAGATTGGGGGGTTTTGTGTCCTCATGTTTGTATTTCTTTAACTGCTGGAATATTTTTATAAAAAGATGACACTTTTATATTGTCCTTTTATCAAGAGAATAATGTTACAACACTCAAGATGTTAAAATTGCTATTTTGGGGATGGTTGTAGTTTTGATAAAATTGTAGGTGTGTTACTACCATTTTCTTCTCCATTCTTTTCATGCATTGTTAACATTTTCTGCAATGAATATGTATTTGTTCTGAATTTATAAAATACTATTTTAAAAAAATCCTTTAGCTACTGTCCTAACTTTGGGGCTTTTTGAAGGGTTACTGATACTCACATCTCTCTTCCTCACTTCCCACTGACTCCTCAACCAACTGGAATCTTTTTGGCTAATAAAGGCTTTGCTCTAGTTTCTAAATTTGAAGGACACCTTTTGGTTCTCCTTAAGGATTTCCCGGCAGCCTCTGACACTGCTGGCTACCACCTTGCTTGGCTTGCTCCTCCCTCTCCGGCTATGGCTTCTCAGTTTCCTCCTTCTATTTCTCCCAACAGTTCCTTTTCAGTTTTGTTCCTCATCGTCTAATCCCTTCTGACTGTACAGATTCTTTCAGGAATCCAACCAGCCCCGTAATAATTGCATGGCTTGTCTCCAGCCCAGATCCCACTGTGGGGTTTCAGACTTTCAGATCCTGTCCAGGCACCTCAGACTCATCACGCTCCGAATGAGTTCCTCCTTGGTGAATGGCAGCACAGCAGGAAATGCTCACATCTGTTGTTAGAAAATGCCCCCACAATCCTTGCTACAAGGAGTGTCCTTAGGCCTTCAACCTCATTCACCTGGCTACTCTCGATTGGTCTGGGAGCGGGCAATTGACCCAAGACTGACCGTACAGACTATCTCTCCCAAGGCTCTGAACTGAGTCCGTAGTCCTGGGCTCGGCAGCTGTAAGATCACACAGAATTGGGTCAAGCATCGGTGCCAGGGTGACCCAAAGCTGTGTGCAAGCTCATGTCACCTAGGTATGTGTGTTGGGGTGAGGTGGGGAGGAAGAAAGACTCTATCAGAAGGTGATCGTAGAGACCGCAAAGCAGACTAATAGAGCGCAGAGTCCCACGCCTGGCTGTTCTTCCTGTGATGGAGTTCCATGAGGTTTCTATGATGATGTAAACAAGATCTTTACTTAACCTAGCAAAAGAATAGAGTTTCTAATCCTAGCGATGAAACAATCCCTGGAAAGAAAACTGTCACCACTCAATCATCCAAGCATGTGGGCATCATTCTTGACCTCTCTCATCCTTACTGCACCGTGTTCAACCAGTGGCCCAAGGAGTCACTCCTGCTTCTTTCATGTCTCTCCAGTTGCCTGCTAGTCTATGTACTCACCATTGTGATTCTAGTTCAGATAACGCAGGAGCCACCTAACTGGCCTTTGGACCCCTGCTCCTGTCCCTTCTGATTAATCTGCACACTATAACCAAAGTAATTTCTGAAACAGCAATCTTATCATACCTGTTTCCTGACTTAAACCCTTCTGTAGCTCCCCATTGCCCACAGAAAATGGTCGAACTCTTTGGCTTGGTTTGCAAGCCCTTGAGGCCTAGCCCTTGCTTTTGCTGACTTCCACAGACTAAACGTCTCCCGTTTCTGCCTTGAACTCTACTCTTTGTCTAGACTGAAATACTAGCAATTACAGGAACGCACAGCCCTTGCCCTTGCCTCCTTCTTTTCCATCTTCCCTCTTCGTCTTTCTTCCACCTGGCTCGCCCCTGAACTCAGCTGTCCTTTGGGTCTTAGTTTGGAGGTCACCTCCTCCAGGTAGACTTCTCTGACCTTCCTCATACCCTGAGCACCCTGTGCTTGGCTCACCCAAACAACTTACCACACTGTATTGTAGTTCTCTAATTTTTGTTTGCCTCCCCCACTAGTCTATAAGCATCATGATGGTAGGAACTGTGTACTAAGCATGAGGCCTAGCACATAGTAGATACACATTCAGTATTTGCCGATTAAATGTATAAATCGTACTTACAGCAGGCCTCTCATAATTGGCACTTGAAATAGGGTTCAGTGGAGGCAGAGGCTGATGTGGCTGTTACGTAAAGGAGGAAAAGAAACAGTTCTGAATATGCATTCAATCTGTTCTTCAGAGTGCATTGAGGTGCAAGTGGAATATTTCTAGAGAAGATGCTTTAGTTTGATGCAATTGTTTGCCATTGTCTCTAACTGTGACTCTTAACTGTAAAGAGTTTCATGACCTGCTGAAGAAGTCATCTTCAGAAAGGGAGAAGATATTCACAAGACTTTTAAAAGAGCGCTGAATCAAGGAAGGGCATTCTTTTTGATAAACCCATGTTTAATCACCAACGCTTTCACTTCATAGAGAAAGCTACCTCTTCAGAGCCTTGGTTTCATCATTGGCAAAATGGGGATGATAGTACCCACCTCAAAGCATTGCTCTAGGGCTAGAAGATGGACAACACCAGTTGCCCATGTTCGTATAAGGCAGATGGTGCCAAAAATTAAAGGAATCTTCTAGATTGCTTATACCAACCAATGATTCCACAGATGAACAAACTGAGGCCAAGAGAGGGAAAGCCCTGCCCAAGAGGATGTGACTACTACATAGGAACAGCAGGTCTCCAGCCTCTGGATCTAGTTATTCCTCCACTCTATTATGGGAACCTCTGTTAGCGCCCATTAATTTCTAGGATTTCACCAGATACTAAATCGTGCACAGCTGGCTGTCCAGAGTTTGAAGAGGCTTGCTAGATACCACGGGGGACTCAGGAAATGCTGATAAATGAATGCATGAGGTAACTACTCACATTGCTGGAAAGTGCAGGGGGTGGAGGGCTGTCAGCAGGAATGGGGATCAGTTCTCCCAGCTTTAAGAAAAACAGTACATTGAAATGAAACATTGACTACAAACTTTTCCCTATTCAAAACAGAAAAAAATGGCATTTACAGGAGTATATTATTATTTTTAGAGGGTATTTGAAGGCAGTGTGTTAAAGGAAGTTTAGAAATTACCTGTAATTTTTTCCAGCCATCTCTAACGCGAATGAAAAACTCAGTGCTGTCCCTCAGGTAGATGAATGTTCCTTCTATAACCAAATGTGCTGTCTGTAGCATGTCATCCATGTTGCTGAATGCTGTGACCTGTCAGATCATTTAAATTTCAAACACTGCCATTATCATTAGAGCAATGGCACCATCTGATAGCCTGGCCTCTCTGTAAAGTCAACTAGGAACTGACCCCCAATATTCAATAAAAAGGCTTGTTAATGTGCCAGAGAGAGATATATACCTTCATTAATAACTAAAGGGCATTCTTCTTGATAAAACAAAAACATGTATACTTTGAAACACAAATCTAAACTATAATAAATGAATTTAAACAAAAAAGACAATATTCTGTGAGTATAAGGGCGTTAAAAAATTGTCAGTGGAGCTAACTTCGTGTTGGTTTGGGTATCAACGAAAGCACTGGTAAGTCTTCCCACTTCTATTTCTTTAAGCTACTTGGTGGCGCTAACATGGTTAAGTGGTGTTACTTCATGCTGGTCCTTGAAGAGTTTCGAATTTTTCATTTGGAATAAGAAAGGCAAGCAAGTGAGCAATTATACTTAAGGTCTTAAACCTTTTTTTGTGTAGCTTGGTAGTTACATTAAATGCATGACAGAAAATGGAGGTCTGCAATTCCTCGCCTACGAAAGTGCCAAAGATGAGACGGCCATTTGGCATACCTAGAAGCACATATAGAAGCTACAAACATCTATTGAATACATCAAATCTCAAAAGCCAAGAGAGTTTTTGTTTTTCACTGTTACTGAGAAAGATTATAAAAAATTCATTTTCACCCAGCCTTGAAGATAATAGCTTTGTGCACCAAAATGACAAGGGAACGAAATATCAAAATTCCATCATATGTATGACAGTTCTTTCTTTTGGCAGCCAAATTTTGCAACTAACATCCTGCAAAGATCAAAGAGCATTCTTAGGACGCCTGACATTCTTGTGAAGTATCTCCATTTTTCTGTGCATTACAGTAATCTTGGAGTGCTGTATCTTATTCCAATGAACTGTGGGGCAATGAATATGCCAGAGATGTTCTTTGCAGAATGGAGAAGGCTGAATTGCCCAGGTAAATCTGACCAGCACAAGGACATGTTGCAATATTGTTTATGCTCTTGGGCTTTTGTTGTTTTGTTTTTTCTTTTTTTTCTAGAGATGGGGTCTTGCTTTTTCACCCAGGCTGGAGCGCAGTGGCACGGTCGTGGTTCACTGCAGCCTTGACTTCCCAGACTCAGGTGATCCGCCCACTTTAGCCTCTCAAAGTAGCTTGGACTATAGGAACGTGCCACCACACCTAGCTAATTTTCAAATTTTTCTGTAGAGGCAGGATTGTTGCCCAGGCTGGTCTTGAACTCCTAGACTCAAGCGATCCTCCTGTCTCAACTGGGATTACAAAGTGCTGGGATTACAGGCATGAGCCACTGCACCTGGCCAGGTTTGTATTTTTTGAAATACTATGATTGGTGGCCAGGCGCTGTGGCTCATGTTTGTAATCCCAGCACTTTGGGAGGCCAAGGTGGGAGACTCACTTGAGCCCAGGAGTTTGAGACCAGCCTGGGTAAAGCGACAAAAACCCTGTCTCTACAAAAAATATATATCAAAATTAGCCTGGGGTGGTAGTGTGCACCTGTAGTCACAGCTACTTGGAAGCTGAGGTGAGAGGATTACCTGAGCACAGGGAGGTTGAGGCGGCAGTGAGCTGTGATCTCACCACTGCACTCCAGTTTGGGTGACAGAGAGAGATTCTGTCCACCCCTCACCTCACACACACACAAAAAAATATGATTGGTTCTTATCATAACTTAGTCAATTAAGGATTCAAATGGTGGAACTTAAATATAAATGATTTTGCTTTTCATGTCTTTTTACTTAATAAAGCATCCAAATAGAAAATAAATCCCTTCTACTGTTACTGGAATTGCACCAAATCTACTGTCATGGAGGCCTGATTCCCAAGGGATGTCACACCCAGGACACTGTAGCCAGAGTAAATCCATCCTAAATGGAATAATGACTACACATTGATAATAATACTCACCAAGTTTCTGGATCCAGGAAGGCCTGGCTGTCCTGGAGGGCCAGGGGGACCTGGAAGGGCCACAGCTAAGACAAAACAGCAAGAAGTTACACAAAAACCAGACTCTGAAAAACATCTCAGGAATCAGCTGATCCCTGGGGAGAAGTGTTTTCAACCCTATTCATAATGTCACAAAGCATCCCAACTTCCACCTGCATCTTGGGTGCTCTGCCTTCAGCATGTGGCTTAGGCCACCTTGACTGGCTCAGAGAAGAGATGGGATTCTTGATTGTTACCCTGGATGAAGCCGTGGCTAGGGCTTTTGCATTTCATAAGCAAATCAATTCCTTTTGTGGTTGTTTTATAAAAGCCAGTTTAATTTGAATATTTTGTCACTTGCATTCAAAAATATCCTGACGCATATAACTTATTTCACCCAAGAGACAAGCATGTGACACTGAACAGAGGAAGCAGGCTCAGAAAGAGGAAGAGAAGGCTCTAGGGACTGGGAGGAGGCCAGGGTGGTGCAGTGACAGCAGCCCTGGCTGGGGGCCTGAGTCATGGACTCAAGTCCTTAGTTTGTCCATTCCTAACTGTGTGATCTTAAGGAAACAAGCAAGCTCTCTGAAGCTGTTTCCTCATCTGCAAAATGTAAAACAGGCATTTCTTCTTCCCTAGGCTGTGGTGAGAACTGAGTGCTTTGCAAACTGTACATGTACAGCATTCATTCAGCCAGGCCTCTTAGCTTTTGAAGAGTCACAGTGCTCTTAAAAATCAGATCAAGGCTACTGCCCTCTTTCCCAGAAAAATGCACACATACACAATTCTACAAAAAATATTACGGGGATGACAAATCCTAGAGGTATATCCTTGAACTCTCTAGGAGTCTATGATTCTTCAACTGAAAAGCCCTTACTTTAGGCAAACATGAAGCAGTATTATTACAACTATTCCTTTTGCTCTTCTTCTATCTCTCTCATCCTCTGCGCACCCTACCCCTGACAACGCCTCTAAATCTGCCAAGCTCTTGGCAGTGTTAAGGATGTTTTTATAAGTCCCAGTAGAATTATACAGTTCTTCAGGTCATTGCAAGCAAGTGTTCAGTTCCAACATAGAACTTGAACATCCACACATAGGTGGTAAACGTCTGGTGGATAGAGGGCCAGTGGACTTGGATTTGGATCCCAGCCATGCCTCCTAACGGTATTTGTGACCTCGAGTAAGTCTCTTCACCTCTGTGAGCTTCAGTGTCTTCATCTATGAGATGAATTCTATAATCATATCTGTTTCGTCTTCCTCCCAGGGTTGCTGTGAGGATTACATGGGATAATAACCACGAAAGTGTTTTGTAAACTGAATTGTTATACATTCTGGGAGAAGCAATCCTTGCTCAATGCAGCAAGGCATCCCGGGACCCCTAATGTAGTGTTGCTGTGGATAACAGATATTCTACACCTTGCACCCACCCTGTAATGTGCCACCACCTCCTGCAGTCCTACTCATCCCTCAAGGCTGTTGTGAGCATCTGTGGTTTCATCCACTCAGCACCTTCTTCCTTTGCAGGACCAGTGTCCTCATCTCCTTCTTCTGGGATCTTTCCTTCACCTCTACAACCATTTGATTCCAGAAAGAGCTACCATGTTCTCATGTGATCCGACCTCCTGGTCATAGGGGATTGGTCCAAGATTGGGTACCTTGCCCAAGACAGTCCCATCAGGACCCTTCTCTAGGACTTCCCCATCCCAGGACTTTTCTAACTAAAATAATGAAAGAAGTT
This sequence comes from Cacajao melanocephalus, assembly GCA_963573385.1. Lineage (NCBI taxonomy): Eukaryota > Metazoa > Chordata > Mammalia > Primates > Pitheciidae > Cacajao > Cacajao melanocephalus. The sequence goes on along the minus strand of CAUYLG010075150.1, from coordinate 86,063 downwards.
CAAGATTTCTAGCCCACAGTGGAAGCTGTAAGTTGTCAGTAGCCATATTTCCCCCTGTGCAGAGGATGTGGTTTGTGGTGAGGAAGCATAAAGCTGCACGCAGAGAGAAGCGGAGACTAGAGATGGCCAGAGAATCCTCGCAGGGGTTGAGTCCCTGGCTCTGGCTGTTCCTGAGGTTCAGCTGCTTATCTACCTCTCCCACAAGTTGATTGGTCCCTCCCTCCTTCACATCCAGTACATTTCCTCTCTGCTTGAGCTACCTTGAGTTAGGTTTCTATCAGTTGCAGCCAAAAGATCCAAGGCTACGTCAAAGCCCCAGCCCCAAAGTCACCACCTGTGTAAAGCTCTCCTTATGCCAAGGACTCTGTTGATCTCTTTCCAGGTATGCTTCCACCATACCTGGCTCCTGCCAAGCCAAACAACAAAAAGGTATGCCTTCATGCTATGATTGCTACTGTTACTGCCTCCCACAATGGACACAGTAGAAATAACACAGGCTTTGGAGCTGGACTGCTCTGGGTCTTCATCCTGTTGGTGTCATTTATTAGCTGTGTGACCTTGGAAAGGTTCCTAAATATCTCTGGGCCTCACTCTCCTTAACTGTAAAATGGGGATGTTAATGCTTTTTTTAAAGGGTTGTTGTGAGGATTCAACAAAATACCATAGTATTAGCAAAATGGCTGACATCTGATACATGCTCAATACATAGAGTTTTTCTTTAATCTCACCCATTTTGCATTTGAGGAGGTGAGGCTCCAAGGGATGAACAGATTTTTATATACAGAGTTACAGTCACTGCTGGTCCTTAAGGTAGGTTCTCAAGCCCCTAAGTCATTGACAAAGCAGCCAAGAAGTGTCCACTTACGTGGGAAAAGATGCTCAGTATCATTAGTCATTAGGGAAATGCAAACCAAAACCACAGTGAGATATCACTTCACACCCAGGAGGCTGGCTATAATCAAAAAGATACAATGAGGATACCATAATAAGGGAGGAGAAATTGGAACCCTCATATACTGCTACTGCTAGTGGGAATGCGAAATGTTGTGACTTCTTTGGAAAACAGTCTGGCAGTTCCTCAAAAAGTTAAACATAGGGTTACCATAGGACCCAGCAATTTCTCCTAGGTATATACTGAAGAGAATGAAAAACATGTTCACATAAAAACTTGTACATGAAAGTTCATAGCTGCATTATTCATAATAGCCAAAAAGTAGAAACAACCCAAGTGTCCATGAACAGATGAATGCGTAAACAAAATGTATATCTACACAATGCAATAGTATTTGGCCACAGAAAGAAATGAACTGCTGATCCACGCTGCAACATGGGTAAACATTGAAAACACTGTGTGAAGTGAAAGAAACCAGATTCAAAGGGCCATATATTATATGATTCCATTTATATGAAATATCCAGAATAGGCAAATCCAGAGACACAGTAGATTCATGGTTGCCCAGATCTGATGGAGGAGAGGGAAAGAGAGAAAAGAGAACAACTGCTAATTGGTGCAAAATTTCTTTTTGGTGTGATAAAAATGGTCTAGAATTAGACAGTGGTGATGGCCGCATGTCTTCGTGAATATATTAAAAACTACTGGATTGGACACTTTAAGTGGGTGAATTTTATGATGTTTAAATTAGATCTCAACTTAATAAAGAAAGAAAGAAAGAAGGCTGTATCCAGGAAGGCCATCTGTTAGTGCAGCTGTGACAAGCCACCCAGATGCAGTGACCTTGAGCACAATGGTAGGGACAGCAGTGAATGAGGGCACTGTTTACAACACTAACCTGCTCCCAGGATAGCCGGAGGTCCTGGTGGCCCTGGGGGTCCCGGTGGCCCAGGATCACCAGGTCTTCCAAAGCCAGGTGGCCCAGGCAGACCAGGAGCACCTGGGGGTCCTTGGGGCCCAATGACTGTCTCCCCTTTCTGGCCCTGTGAAGGAAAGCACACTGTAACAGAGAGAAGGCATCATTCATCACTAGAAGTCTCATCTAGTCCTTTTATGAGACTATTTAAAAGAAATCAATAAATATCAGCTATTGTTATCATTATCCTCAATCTTGTGCACAATTCAAGGTGGGATGAGGCCTCCAAGATGGCAGCTGAGTCATTATATTGAGTGACTCTACCGAGAACCCCAGAGAGCCCTGGAGGCAGAAGGGACCTTGGAGATCATCTAATCTGGCCTTTGTACTTCACAGATGGAGAAACTAAAGCCCAGAGAAGTGAAAGGACTTGCCCAAGATCACAAAGCAAATTAGAGGCCCAGGTAGAAGCAGAACTCTGATCTTTGGCTTTGCTGGTTCTACCCTCATGGTGAGCTCTGGGACCAAAGGTCAATGATCTGGTCATATTGTGGCACAGCTTGACTTATTCCCCTTTCACCTAGAAAAACCTCTCATCCTAGGAAAATCACACCTACCTAGGAGATCCTTTTTTGATAAAATTTCAGAAGAATCAAATGGCTCCTCTAAAAATATCTCCCTTACCTTCCATTCTGCTTCTGTTATCTGATGCATTCACCATTAATCATTCTTTGTGTGGAGTGAATTTTCCAACAATTGCATAAATAAGGCAGTGTGGCTAATGGTCTGGAAGTTACCCACCTTCATGTGGCCTTGGCCAGCTACCTTCCCTTCAGGGACCTCAGCCAACTTCCCCGTTAATCAGCAAGGATCAGGAGAGAGCTGGCGGATCCCCAAGCCTTGCCTCCAGCTTACAGTACGATGACTAGCCCTAACTGCCTAGTCCCACTGGGGGCTTCTGGGAAAGCCGTAAGTCCTTGGGGAAGATAACTTGGAGGGGTCACTACTCACAGCCATGCCTGGATTTCCGGGCAGGCCTGGAGGTCCAGACATAAGAAAGTTGCCATTAAACTCTCCTTTTTCTCCTTTTTCACCTTTGAACCCCTTGTCTCCATTCTCCCCCTGGAAGCAGAGAACATAAGAATATTTCAGTTAAGAGTGGGATGAGCTCAGCCTCTGACAAACCAAAACATGAAAAACACAAGCCAAACGTTGGTAGAGAAATACTTACTTTCAAGTTGTTCAGAAAGTGTCTCAGATAAGTTAGATCAAGTGGAGGACCTGAAAAAGAAATGCTTCGTGCAATTCACCATCGTAATTTCAGCAATTTTTAAAAAGTCTCTAAGTTGGCAACCACAGTTACGTCTTAGTGGAAGTGACTCTGCACCGGGTTGGAAGCAGAAACATGTGCTAGTGTGAGCCCATCAACCTAGAGCACTGCCGGATCCCACGTGGGTCCCTGGCCCGCTTTGGGCTTGTTTCGCATATAAAACATGATAATTGGATTTTCTGGTCTCTCTTGACAATGTTCCATATTGGACATGCCAGGCCCATACCTGGGTCTCACTAGAACCCAGCGGAGCTTGTGGTCAGGGTGGAATATCATTAGTCTTACCCTCTGGCTAGGTCACATTTCTCAGCTGCATTTGCTCTCAGGAGCAAAAAAATCAAAGGCAAGATTGAGAACAAGAGCTGGAATACCTGGTGGTCCCTGGGCCCCCTGGTCGCCTTTTTCTCCCTTTGAGCCAGGAAGACCCCAGGATCCTTTCTCTCCTTTAACACCTGCCACCAAACACATACATGTTAAAAAAAAAAAAAGTGGAAAATCACTTTCATTCTATATGAAACCTTTCTGAAACAGGTTTGCAAACCGAGCTCATTCAGCAAAGTCCACTAAAACAAAGCCCTCCTGAGAAATCAGCAAGTGTAAAATCATACAGAGGGCAGAGGTACATGCTTCAGACACATTCTCAACCTTGAAAAGCTCAGTCTATTGGGAGACAGACACAGCTCACGGTAACGCAAGACAAGATGAAATCTGTGCTCTCACTGAGGTTCCAGCCATGCATCCTGGGAGCTCAGCAGAGGCTGCAGCTAACCCTGGTTTGGACAGTTTCACAAATGAAGACAGAGGCTCAATGCCATGTCAACCTTCCAGACTCATCTCATCCAGGGCTGTGCAGCGTCGGGGTATGAGGGAAGGAGAGGGCCCTCCCAGAAGTGCTAAGTTTTCTACTTACAAAGTTGTGAGAATGCCCACCATGCAGTGTTGCATATCCCCACAGGACTCATGAGAAACACCATTTCTGCAGAACTGGCGTCCCATACCCACCTTTCCCCTCAACTCTTTATGTGGGAAGCGGCATGGAAGAAAGCCTTTTGGGAGATCACTGCTTGGGAAGGGAAGTGGTTCCCTTTTCCCATCTCGATGGGGAGGGTGGATACTAGGTCTTTGAATTCCTCGTTCCCAAGAGGAATGAGGCAGATCAACCCACCAATGCTCTTGAGCCTAGAGATGGGGCTACAAAGTATAGATGAGGGTGAGGGTGAGGGCTTTCTCAATGAGGGCGAGGGAATGTGAGCATCACAGGCACAATGGTGTCAGCAGGGGGTCATCAGGGAGCCACAACTGCATCTACTGAGGCCTCACCAACCCTGGGAATGCTGTGTGAGACCATTGACCTGGGCAGTGGGGCCCATGGGGCCTCCTTCACCCACATTGAGCCCACAGATAGCAGTGGTCAGATGAGAAGACAGCAAGTGCACCAGCAGTGACTGGAGCAGTAGCAGCTGCACACAGTAAGCAGGACATTGTGGCATCCGGAAAGATCTGTTCCTTCCCCCTACTTCCAGGGGAGGCTCACAGGGAAGAGGAATAATTGGGAATCTGAGAAACAAATCCAGCTTCATCCCCTGCTCCCCAAGGTTCACCTTGCACCAGGGGAAAGGGGAGCCTTGAATTGAATCTAAGCATAGCGTTTGGAAACAGGGTGGGCTTGATAAGCAGAAGTGACAGAAAAACCACAGGGCCAGATATCATCAGGGAGACCACAACCTGGTAGGCCAGGGTGACGCAGCCAAGCCAAAGGTGAGTGTTGAAGGAAAAAGGCCTTCCCCAATCTAAACCCCAAGCAGTGTGACAGCATGTGTGGGGACAGGGGGACCAGAGTGACTGCTCACCTGCAGGCCCTGTTCCCTGGCCTGTCCCTCTCTGATGTGCCATAGCAAAGCTCCTGTATGTGGCTATGAACATGCTGACATCTCCTAATCAAACCCTCTGAGCCAGCACTTCTCACTTTGCCATGCACACACCTCACCTGGTAGATGGTTAAAATGTGGGTTCTGACTCAGCAGGTCTAGGGTGGGGCCTGAAGTTCTGTGTTTCTAACGAGCTCCCAAGAGATGCTTACAAAGTTGCATGGACACTGAGGCAAGGGTCTCCTGAGCTCCCACGGCCCTTCCCTGATCAACTCTTGGTTTTTAAAATAGTTTCACTTAGCAGATTCCAAGAGCCTGAGAGGCAGGAACGACATTTCCCAGGCTCTTGGAATCTGCCTTAGCCCAATGCAGATCATACCAAGTAAGGAATGGGCATCAGTGAATGTTTCATAAACAAGTGAACAATTGGAAGAACAGAGTGCTTGTTGCCAACCAGGAGGCTCAGCTAAGATAGGCAGAATAGACACACATGTGACCAAACCAAAGAGAGGTGTGCAGTCCCATAGCTTTGGCTCAGCTGCCCCCCACAACCCCACAATATGCAGTTAGACCTTCCCAACTGGCTAGTCTGCGCCCAACACTGGGCAAAGAAAACTGCCTTCCTTAAGGAGATGTCCCAGAGAAACAAATGATGAAGAATGTAGTATGTACCGTGAAAGGTGATGAGCTCTGGACTCCCAGGATGAGCGGTACCGACCTGGAAAGAGAGGAAGGCCAGGTCAGGCACTGCAAGCTCTCCCCTGGTGTTGGCAGACACAGGCAGCCACTGGCCCCGGGGGCGTGTGACAAAAGAGGCAATGCCACAGAGTCAGGCCTTCCTTTGGCTTTGGAGTCCCCCAAAGCCCTAAGTCCCAGGAGTTCTCAATGCATAGACATCCCAGGCTTTCAGTTGGGAGACCCACGATGTAGTTGAGCTAGGGAGAGAGAGCTGAGACCTACCGGCCAAAACACTCAGCCACAGGGAAGCCCAAAGTTTAAGATCACAAATCGTGGCAAGTGTTGGTTTGGCCAACTGTGAGCATTCTTGTCTTCCTTTCTTATCACTTGGGATTGATTCATGTGTGAGATCAAGCATCTGAACAAGTGACGTGCCCAGCTGTGAAGCTGGGTCAGCCATTAACTTAGCTATTGCATCTAATCAGAGACGAGCATCACGAGCAGGTAAATTAGCAAAGGGGGTTATCATTAGATGGGGGGCAGCGGGTGGCTATTCTGGACTCCTCACTGGGTTCCAGGAGTCTGGGGTCCAAGCTGTTCTAGATAATATTCCTTCCCAGTTTCCCCCAGATGCCGGCATTTCCTTCTCTATTAAGACAAAACCACTTGGAACCTGGCTTCTTCCCAGTAAATGTGTGGAATCAAAGTCATCCATCTGATGCCAAAATCTGTCTATGCTTATGGGTGGAGGGTCACAAGCTGCTCAGGAGTCACCAAGAGAATATGGGAGTGGGGAGAGAATCTTCCAGGAAAAACATTTCTAAGTTAAGGATGAAGGTTGCAGCTCCAAGCTGTTATCTTGCAGGCTATGCTGATAAAGTTCCTCTGCTACAGACATGAGCTGTAAATGATTAGGGTGTTGGAAGGAGCTAAAACTAGAAGGGGCTTGTGAAATGCTGGCTGTAGAGGAAGCATTTCTGTTTCAACGTACCCATTTTGAGAGTTGGTCAAGAAATGTCCATGACCTAGCTCCTGTTGTATCTAGCCAAGCATTTGAAGTAAAAAATCTTACTAAAAATGCTTTGAGCCTATCTTTTCCTTCTTTTAGGTATCCCCACGACCCCCAAAGACCATGGTTACTGCAAGAAGTTCTGGTGCAGGTATGGTAATTGCAGTAGCATTTTTACAGCACTCTGAAATTTGTCAAGTGCTGTTCTGTGGCTCGTTCATTGGAGGCCTGAGGTCATGTTAGTTGGGAGTGGCTTCTGTACTAACTCACTGTGTGACCTGGAGCCAGCCCTTGGCTTCTCTGAGCTCTGGTCTCTCCTGTGTGATAAGGAGGTGGGATGCAGCAACTGCCCAGGAAGGTCACTCTAGCACTGATATTTTAGGTTTCTCTTCAGGCCGTGGATATAAACACATACTGGGTTGCTGTTGTCTCCATGTAGAGCTGGGAGCCCCTTAGTCACCTGACATAGGTGGTTGCTGCCCTCCAGGCCAGGGTTCCCAGGCCCTGGGCTGCAGACTGGATGCCTCAACATTTAGACTCAGCCAGATGTCTGGGCAAACACGCAGCCAAACTGAGTCATTTTGAAGCCTCTGACCCAAGCCCTAGCACCACCTCTAACAGGCATCAATTATGAACCCACTTCAAAGAATATTTCTAAATTGTAATTTGCAAGCTCCTGAGAGCAGAGGCCACACCCGTCTAGTTCATCCTTGGGTCTCCAGGGCCCAGCAGAGTACTTGGCACTCCATAAGTGCTCAAAAATATTTGTTGAATGAATGAGAGAATGAGTGTGCATGGTTTTGTGACTAATGCCTGTGCACAGGGCCCACCCTCCCCTCTGGGTTTTCTCACAGATATCTGACTCTCTTCCTAGGGGTAAAACATCAGAAACAGAGCTGCTCAATGGCTACGGGGCTGGGCAAGTGCCTGACCCCTCAGAATCCTAGTGTCTGCGTCTGCGCCTTTTGCCTGGTAGTCAGGAGACCTGAGTTATGGTCCCAGCTCAGTCAAGTCCCATGACCTTGGACAAGCCAGTGAGCTTCTCTGAGTCACAGTTTGTTTCCTTACTACAAAGCAGGAGAGATAAGTCCTGCCTGTCAGTGTTGTGTGCTGTGCAGTCACATGATCACTGGGAAACGGCACAGCGTAGTTACAGATTTTAGCCCTAAGTTCCCAACACAAAGATCATGAGCTGGCATGGCTTGTTTTCTCATCTACATTTTCTAAGGGGTCTATCATTCCCTACATTATACTGCTCCAAGCATGAAGCTAATGTGGTCGCAACAACAAAAGCCACTGCTTTTTAGATTGTATAAAAAGAAACGCCTCACCACGTGTGCACCCTTACAAGATCCAGTGTATTTCATTGTTACCTAAAAGCTTCTAGTCACTTAAGGGTCTACACTTAGGGGATAGAAGGCATCAGAGAGGACATTTGAGGACAGAAAGGGCCCAAGACAAAGACTGATCTTTTTCTCTGAGTTGCTATCTATGCCAAAGCCTGCTCTTTAAGGCAGTGATTGCTACTTACTGGCATTTTGCAGTGTGGTCGAACGGGTATTGGGAAAACAGCCTGTGGGTAATGAGAAAAAGAGAGGTGAGCTCACCAGGACACCCGACTCCAGCTCAGGCCAGTCGGAAAGGTCTTCCCACCCCTTGCCAACTTACTCCTTTGATGTTAATCACAGCTCCAGGTGGCCCAGGGGGGCCTGGAGGACCAGGTAAGCCAGGTGGGCCCTGAAGGAAGAAAAAAAGGCCATTCTATTAGTTCAGGCTGTTGCGAGTGCAGGGGCAGCTGCAGGGCACTTCCTCCAGAGTTTGGGAACTCAGGAAGGAAAGGAGGGTTTACTGAAGCCAACCAGCTTCTCCCTCAGGCTGGACCGGGAGCCACAGAGCACTTCTATGTCCCTGTCCTCACTGTATCTTCACAACAAACCACAAGGAAGATCGTAGGGCAGTAAGTATTGTCTCCGGTTAACACAGGCAGATAATGAGGCCCAGAGGGGAGGTGACCTGCTTAAGACCACACAGCAACTTATAGCAGAACTGAGATTACAACCGAGATTCTGACTTCCAGTTGACACTGACCCTAAGGCCTCCGTATCAGTCCATTCCCAGTATAGGGGTGGGAGCAGACGGGGTCCCCCAGGTGATATAGTGCCTGAGGGAATGTATCTCAGAAATACAAGCATAAATGCAAAACTCTTGTTAGATAGCACAGTCATTTTCAAAGTGAGGCCAGGTTGGCCTTAATACCATGCAACAGTTTCTTCTCTAAGCCTCAAGGCAGGAGCTTGCAGCAGGAAAGGTGAGGCTCCGAGGGCAGGCATGAGGAGTTCAGCCCATGCAGAGGGCATATTGATCACTCTAAATGAAGGCATCAGCGTCTGGTTTACCTGCTAGTTTGAGCGGACTTGGTGAGCGACAGTCAACCCCTAATGCTTTAGGAAAATTATATTTCTGGATTTCTGGGCATACAAAGCAGAAGCAGTGTGGCACAAACAGAAGGAGCGATAGACTTGGAGCTGTTTTTCCATCTTGGTTGGTGCTTATTAGCTGGGTCACCTTGGGTGGGTGCCTTGACTTCTATAGGCCTCAGTATCCTCTTTTTTTTTTTTTTAAACCAATACATCTGAGATGCAGTATCCTCTTATGTAAACAAGATACCTGCCTTAAGTGTCACGCAATAATTATCACCAAGACTAAATGAGAAACTGTCCTTCAAAGCACTTTGCACAATGACTGGTACATAGCAGCTGCTCAATAAACACTGGCTTCCTTCTCCTAGCCCCGGGCCCCTGCTGCTGCCCCGCGTTTGCCAACCTGGGAGGCCCACCTGAGTAGCTGATCTGCCTTTGATACTGACTCCAGCACTCACTGAGCCCCTAGTGATGTGAGCGATCGCTGGGATCGTGTAAAGGAGGGAAGAGGTGATATTACCCTAGAGTTAGAGGCCCTGGGATTTGGAACCACATCTTCTGACCATGACCAGATCCCTTTCTCCCCTACTGCCTCTGGGGCCTACACGAGAAAGTCTATTCTCCTCTAAGGTGCTTTAGGTGGCAGGACCCTCCTGAGAGGGAGCTGAAGGACAGGGCTGGGTGGGGGACCTTTGGCAGTGGCAGTGAAGAAAGAAGAACAATATTCCTGAACATTCAGTCTACAGGCCCTGCTCTGTGGACCCCACACTCTCTCACCCTCTCTGGACGCCAACCTCCAGCTCCATCCTTTGGGTGACTCACCTTCATAATGACCCCTGGATCTCCTTTGGCACCCTTGAGGCCATTCAGTCCTGGGCGACCCTGGAACCCACAGCAGACACCTCAGTAAACCCTCTGCCCACAGGCCAGCCTGGCCCATATGTCCTCCCCCCCAGCCTGTCCAATGAACACTGATACCTACAGGTCGTCCGGGGAGGCCAAATTCTCCTTTGTGTCCTGGTGGTCCTTTGGGCCCCTAGAGACAATACAAACACCAGATAAGAAAATAACAGAAACTCTGGGTTCAGGGAAATGAGGGGTGCAAGCTTGCTTTTGCAGGCCGTGGTGATGATGATCCACTGACAGGAGGAAGGAGGGCAGGGAGCTGGGTGGAAGTCCCTGCCTGCTGCCTCCTTGTCTGCTGCCTCCTTGTCTGCAGCCTCTCTGCTCTAGGCTAGAAGCACCTGCTCAGCCCACACCATCTCCTGCTTTCCTGCAGGCTCCAGCCCACCCCAAACTCTGGACCCAGCGCCTCGCAGTCAGGGCTAACTAAGGAATAAGAGGTCAGCAGGTCAGGGCCTCAGCTCCCTGGTAGCCAGGTGCTGGGACAGCCCAGAACACAGACCTCTGTCCTAGGGGTCATATGTCCCAGGGCTCATCTCCCATTCTGAATAATGCAGCCCTGCCTCACCCCTCAGGCCAGCCTAGCCTGATAACCCACTCTAGGATTTGGTTCCTTCCTGGCTCTAACTTGCCCCTAGGAACCAGAGGCTTGGTCTGACACCCCAGTCCTCCAGCTGAGTTCCTGACCATGGACCCTATTTCAGAGCTGGCTTTCCAGAACCCCAGGCTTCTAGAGCCACTGTTCTGTTGCAACCTTCAGGAGTCTCCTGCCTTCCAGTGTCTGAGATGCAAACTATTTGGTTGACAATGCCAGTGATGATGCACCTCTTCCTAGAACATGTTCTATCCTTGTTCTGTGCCTTTCCAGCTCTGTAGCTGGGTCTGCTCTGTCTCCCAGAGGAATGACTGGTTTAAGCCTGGGGCACTCCAAGTCCCTTTTCCTGCTACCATTAACATACATAGCCATGCTCTGAAAAATGGCAAATAAAAGCTGAGTTGAAACAGGTCAGTACATAAAGTACCTAGTCTGTATTACTCTGAGGGAAAGAAAAGCAAAGACAGATGGGGTTGACAGGGCACAGGCCACTTGGTTGGTATGGTCTAGGGCAACACTTCCTGATATGGTTTGGCTTTGTGTGCTCACCCAAATCTCACCTTGAATTGTAATCCCATAACCCACGTGTGTCATGGGAGGGACCCTGTGGGAGGTAATTGGATCATAGAGGCAGTTTCCCCCATGCTGTTCTTGTGATAGTGAATGAGTTTTCAGGAGATCTGATGGTTTTATAAGCATCTGGCATCTCCCCTGCTGGCACTCATTTTCTCCCATGCTGCCCTGTGAAGAGGTGCCTCCCACCACAACTGTAAGTTTCCTGAGGCCTCCTAGCCATGTGGAACTGTGAGTCGATTCAACCTTTTTCCTTTATAAATTATCCAGTCTCGGTATTTCTTCATAGCAGCATGAGAATGGACTAACACATTTCCCAAACATCCATGTGTGTAAGAATCACCTGGATCTTGTTAGACATGCAGATTCAGTGTGTCTTGATGGGGCCTGAGGTTCTAAGTCCTAAGAAGCTTCCAAGTAAGGTCAGTGATGCTGGTGAATGGTCTACACTTTGTGTAACAGGACACTTGTGAATTTGAGAAAGAGTTATAAGCTACACTGGTCACTAGGGCCATAGCTAGCCCATACGGCACCTTCACGCAAATTAGAAGAAGTTGCCGCTTACTGCCTGTGTTTGGCAAGTTGTGCCCAAGGTGGGCTTCAGTAGGAAACACCACCATGGCATCTGCAGCAGCCTGCTGGCCCCCACCACTATTTGTACTTTCCACAGTACTGGAGGTTAGTAGGTGGTTTACTAGTGGTTAATGCAAGAATCTCTCAGTCTGTCTTAGCCCTCAGCTACCTGACTTTGGGTGTCCACTCTGCCTGACTTCAGGAACCAAAAGCCTCAGAAGGTATTTTGAAGGATTCACCTCAAAGGTTACAGGCCAATCTTCAAGGATACAAGTCTGTTACAGAAATGTGAGGTCCTTTCTCCCCACACCTGAGATCCAACTTCAACCGAACAAACTTGTATAGAATTCTCCAGGCCAAAATGTTTCAAATGTTCATTGTAGGCAGTGAGGTTCATTTGAGAAGAGGCTGGACCTAGAACCTAACAGGCTGGCCTCAAATCCTCACTCTGCCACTTATAAGCTGTGTGACATGGGCAGGTTACTTAACCTCTTTGAGCCTTAGTTTTTCCTCATCTATAAAATAGGGATTCTGAGGGTCACTTCTTGGGGTTGCAAAGATGAAATGAGATGACCTATCTGAAGTATCAGTACAGCGTGACCCACAGAGAATGTTCTACACTTGAACTTTCTTTCCTCTTTGGGGAAGAATATATGACAGGGAAGTAAGTTTAGGGTTCACCCTTGAGAGAAATGGTGAGAGCTGCTCAGAAGCCCAGATGGGTTATGGATTCCCAGAGCAGTAAGGCCAGAAGGGCCCTAATATCATTTAGTAGTAATTCAATCCCTTCAATGTGCAGATAGGAAAACAGGAGCCCAGAGAGAGAAGAGTCCTTGCACGAGGTCTCATAGCAAATGAGTAGCATATTCACAACCAGAATAAAAAATCCCAGAGAGGTTTTGTGGGGTTCATTTGAGGGTTTCCTGGGCAATTGTTCATCTTTAGCTGGCAAGTTCTGTGGTATAACTGAAAGTACACCTCTCCTTCCTGAACACACAGCTAAACTACATTCTGAGGCCCCATGCATCTGAGTTTTGGCCAGCAGAATGTGCCAGAAGTGATGTTTATTATCTTCAACAATCTCTTCCCCCTCCTCAACTTCAGCCTGGCAGTTCCTGTGCAACCTTGAATCCACAAGATGGCAGAGTCAGAGAATGGAAGCATCCTGGGTCCCTGAGTCACTTCTTGGAGGAGAGATGCCAAGCTGGGAACAACCACGGTGGACTTTGCAAGAGGGAGAAATAAGCTGCTATTGTGTTAAATCACTGAAAAGTTTATTTGATTATAGTTAGCCTTACCCTAATATATGCACATTTTGCCACATTTTTAAATTTTTATAACTGGGACAACTCAATCTAATCAAATCAAAGTATGAAAAATGCTTCAAACCCCAGTCCAGATCCAGCTAAGAGACACTCTGGCTTACCATTGGTCCTGGGGCTCCATGCATTCCAGGTTCACCCTAAAAGAGGAAGATATGTACTTGTCACTGTTTGGGACAGAAACAAAGATGGGAATCTGGGGCAGATATGTGCCCGCAGGGTCTGGTGACATAATTACCTTTTTCCCCATTAGTCTTTCCAAAGAAACGTCCCCTGTCAGGACGGCACCCGGCTCTCCCTTCTCACCCTGCAATTCAGAAAACATCTCAATGAAGTCAGGACTCCTTGCCACCCTGTCCAGAGAGTCTTGTACAGAGACTCCTCCTTGCCATCTTGTACAGAGACCTCTCAGTCCTACTGCCGTGATTTATTTCTCTTGCCTTCATCCTATTTGAAGCCCCACTGCTCCCACATTACCTCTTGCTAGAGTATTGCAACAGCCAGCTAAATGAACGAATGTTCTCTCAGCCATTCCCTGTATGCACCATCAGAGTTACTGTCCTACAGTATAGGACAGTCCTGTCTTCCATGCCCCTCCAAGGCTCCCACTGATGACAGATCTGCATTCTCATTCTCAGCCCTCCAGGATCCAGCCCCAGAGTGGTCCTGCCTATCTCCTGCCACATGGTGCCCTTAAGGAACCTCTGGCTCCCCATGTATTTGATAGCTTGCTTTCCTAGCAACTCAGCCTGAGATCTATTCCCATCAAGAATACTTACTCCTGTTAAGACACCTGAAATTAGGAAAGAGATGAAGGTATAAAAACTAGAGGCCTCTCTCAACATGGAGGCTTTGTGTCTCCATATGCAATGTTGCCTCCAAACTCTAAGCTCCTGTGCAAACACGTACTTGGTTAGGCAAAGCTATCCCAGCTGTTGGAAAATAGGTGATGGGTAGACTGGTGGCAAGAACACAGTATCCTGCCCCCAATCCTGTCCTCAGCAGAGCCATCTACTATGCTAGGAGGCTGCTGAAAAGATGCTTGTCCAGAGAACAAGGCCAGGTGCAGAAACCTATGTGACTCTGGGGCTTTGGCACTGAACTTCAATGTTGGTCCCTGGGGAGCAGGGCTGAGCCACATAGAAGTCTCCTTTCCATGGGGCTGGGAATGGCTAGGAGAGTGGCGTCAAAGCAAGCAGAGCAGCCTCTTTTTTCCATCCCCCTAAGCCCACACCTAGTATTTAGATCTTACCACTCCGCTGGTGAGGAAAGGTAGTCCTGAGCACGCCAGCAGGGAGAAGAAGCAAGCACGAAAGCATTAGAGGCAGAGTGAGAGAAAGCGCATTTGCTGTCATGGCCGGAGCACAGCCGCCTGGGTGCCTGTACCAGTCATTCAAGACGCAGGAGGTTGGGGTGGGAGTGTCACGTCCATCCCTCTAGATTCATCTGACCTCATCACATAGGAAACTGAGTGTTTAAAGCAAGAGCTGCTCTTGCTTGACGAGGCTTCCTCCCAAGCCTTGAGCTGGCTAGCTCTGGTCCATCTCTGCAGGCCTGTGGGAGCAAAAGCATCCCAACACACACCCCCACGTGATGCCAAATCTTCACCCAGCACACTGAGCCCTCCATGTCCCGGAGCAGTGGTCCACTAGATGTCGGAGGCCCTCTCCTCCTTGGAGGCCACTGGATTATAGAATGGTGGGGGGAGAGAAGAGAGGAGCCTAAGCTCTCTCTCCAGGAGAGCATACCACCCTTCTTGACTTCTCATGGCAGGCTCAGGGGGTTGCCCAGTATGCTCCCACTGGCTTTGCACAGAGCTCCAGCCCAGCTGTAAGCATGTGCTCTATTAGCTCTTTGCATATCTCTTCCTCATCTTATTTCTACATCCCTAGTGCCTAGCACAGGAAACTGCCTGGCACATTGCAGGGGTCAGTGGATGAAAGATGGATGAGTATATACATGGACGGGTGAACACATGAATCTGTTCATGGATGTCACTCTCCCCCTTATCTATAAAAACCAACTGGAAAGTTAATTCTAAGAAGCAAACACAAAAGAATACAAGCACAACAATGGATTTGGTACCTTGGTAGCTCTCAGGAAGTGTTCTGTGTGCTAAATATTTATTCCAGAGATTTTGGACCAAGACTGTCATTCAATTGTAGAGTGCCAACTTATAATTTATAAATATTAACATTTGTTCTATTCATCAATTATACACGCTTTCGTCCAACAAGTATTTTGAGTACCATTTGTATCCAGGCCCCATATTAGTATTGGAGTGATGGAAAAGAAGCTGGCAGGATGCCTGTCCTCAGGCAGTGCATGTTCTACAGGGATGCTCAACAGGTGGCTAGACAAAGCACAGTGTGTGTGAGAACAAAGGAGTGTTGAGCTCTCTTTCCAAATTATGGTAAAAATCAGTTTCACTACCTACTTCATACCTTCTCATCTCATGGAGAACCTTGAGATTAAAAAAGTTAACAGCTGGAGAGTGACTGCTAAAAAGCATGGGGTTTCTTTCTGGAACAATGAAAATGTTCTAGAATTACTGAGTGGTTCCTGAGGTTGTACAATCTTATGAGCCCACCAAAAATCACTGAATTATACAATTTAAAGGGGTGAATTTTATGGTATGTGAATTGTATCTCAAAGAAGGAAAAAGTTAATAGCTACTTTCAGCCAATCTGAAATGTTTATCAAATTCCAGAGCCCAATCCCACCCAGATATCTGGACCCCTCTTACCTGTTCTCCTTTTAGTCCTGGAAAGCCAGGCAAACCAGTGTCACCTTTTGGTCCTCTAGGGCCCTGGAAGGAATTGTATAATATTTGGTTGTTTGTTAAGATTAAAATGCATTAACCCATTAGAAATATATTTTTTCCAAACAGTAGAATAGACACTGCCATCTCCCAGGCAGGTGGAAGTCATGATTATCCATGACAATTGTCAGTGTATCCACGACATTTTCTTAAGTGGTCCAGAAATTGTGGTTTGGTAGAAAGAAGATAGCCACACTTCTTTGAACACTGGTTTCCTCCAACTGGGCACTACTGACTCAGCCTATTATCTGGGCCTGCTGCCTCTGCTTGCCCCACGGCTTCTCCAGGCCACCTTGAAGTCTGCCTCTTCTACCATCCCCTTCCACAACTCCCACCCCTTCTCTGGCTCCCCACTACCTATGAGATGGAACCCAGGTACCTTAGCCTGGCATCCCAGCCCATCCCAGCCAGGCATCAACATCTCATCTCCCACAGCATCAGGCTGACTCCTTTCCCGCAGCCTCTCTGCACTCCCCCATTGCCTCTGCACCAGCACTCATGCCACCCCCGCTTAGGAATGCCCACCCACCTCTCTACGGAGCCAAATCCACACACGGTCAGAGGTAACCACTTCTCAACTTCAACAGACACTGAATGCCTGTGACGATGACTCACACAGCCACATTTGCCTCAAAAAGGCATTTCAACGCTTTCTTTCTATTTTAACTTTTCACAGTTTCCTGTCTTGTCCTCTGGATGAAAGAGTGAAATACTGACTACAGCAGTGCCTTTCAATTATTTGTTATTATTGTTTAGCAGTGAAACTCTTTTCTTTCCTTTTTCCCCCCAAAGAAAGTCTCAAATGAAAGCCCAATATATAAAAATATGTCCAATGGAGCTTCCCTTATTGAAGGTCAGTGGCCTGGAATGTGCCTATTTGGTCCCCTCCTTACTCTCTGCAGTGGAAGACCTGGAGGCTCTTCTGCAGAGCCTGGGACTCCCTTGGGATCACAGGACCACTCTTTTAGAGAGAATGTGCTCTGAAGCATGCCCCAGGTCTTGGAGCAGCCAAGCCAGGGATGGAGCTCAGGGGTCTGACCTTTTCTTCTGCTAACCAAGAGTCATGGTCACGGTCATGAGGTCATGGTTGCTGTTCTCTCTTCTGTTTTTTAATGTCTAGTTAGCATGTATGTTTAGTGTTATATGATATGCGTCTTTAAAAAACGTAAAAAGTTTAGAAAACCAGGTGCAGTGGCTCATGCTTGTAATCCCAGCACTTTGGGAGGCTGAGGCAGATGGATTTGCTTGAGCTCAGGAGTTCCAGACCAGCCTGGGCAACATGGTGAAACCCCATGTCTATCACAAATACAAAAAATTAGCCAGGTATGGCGGCACATGCCTGTAGTCCCAGCTACTCGGGAGGCTGAGGTGGAAGGATCACTGAGCTTGGGAGGCAGAGGTTGCAGTGAGTCACTGCACTCCAGCCTGGGCAACCAGAGTGAGACCCCACCTCAAAATAAATAAATAAAAAGTTCAGAAAATTATAAAGAAATAGAAAAGAAAGCCACTGATCATTCCACCATAAGAGCAAATTTCCATTACATTTTTGATAAATTTCCTTCATTTATCCAGAAGCAGTGCATGTCACCTGTTGGTAATGGGCCTTTCAGAGATGCACTGCTTTGGAGAAATCATCCAAGTCAGTTCAGGCCGGGCACGGTAGCTCATGCCTGTAATCCCAGCACTTTGGGAGGCGGAGGCAGGCAGATCATGAGGTCAGGAGTTCAAGACCAGCCTGGCCAACATGGTGAAACCCTGCCTCTACGAAAAATACAAAAATTAGCCAAGTATGGTGGCACGTGCCTGCAATTCCAGCTACTCAGAAGACTGAGGCAGGAGAATTGCTTGAATCTAGGAGGTGGAGGTTGCAGTGAGCCAAGATCACGCCACTGCACTCCAGCCTGGCTGGCAGAACAAGACTCCATCTCGAAGGGAAGGGAGAAGGGGGAAGGGGGAAGGGCAAAGGGGAAAGGGGAAAGGGGGAAGGGGGAAAAAGGGGGAAGGGGGAAAAAGGGGGAAGGGGGAAGGGGAAATTGGGGAAAAGGGGGAAAGGGGGAAAGGGGGAAAGGAAGGGGGAAAAGGGAAGGAAAGGAAAGGGAAGGGGGAAAAGGGAAGGAAAAGAAAGGGGGAAGGGAAGGGGAAGGGGAAGGGAAGGGGAAGGGGAAGGGAAGGGGAAGGGGAAGAGAAAGTGAAGGGGAAGGGGAAGGGAAAGGGAACAGAAGGGGAAGGAAAGCAAGCAAGAAAGCAAGCAATAAAAAAAGAAAGAAAACATTCAGGTACCACACTGAAGCCAGGCCTTACTTTTAGACAGGCTCAAAGTTTTAGGCAAAACTAATCTGTTTCTAAACAGAAGCATGTTTTCATTTTTCATGGTGAAAGTGCACACAGATGATTATTAGATGTCTATTCCATGGTTCCCCTCCCTCGTGCCTCCTCCATTGCCATCATCCTACCTACTTGAAATTTAGGGATTTATCTACTTGAAACGTTTGACTTGTCCACTTTCATTCATAGCAAGCCAACCCGCTGGCTCAGGCTTTAATTGGTCCCGGATAGAGAGAGATGAGTAGGACCCAGCCCTCCTCAAGTTGTTCATAAGACGGTCAAGAAAAAAAAAAGGCAAGGGCACAAATAACTGTTATTTAAGGCAGAAAAGAACCACAGCAGTGGTGTCAATAAGGCCTTGTGGGACTTAAAGAAGGGGACACTTCCAGGTGGGAGCACCCAGAAAAAGTTGATAAACAAGATGCCACTGGAGCTCAGTCATGCAGAGATAGAGGAAATGCCATTCCAGGTGGAAGGAACAGAATGAGTGCAGCCTCGGGGCACAAACAGAAGAGGGCTAGGGTGGTACTTACTGGAAATCCTGGCAGCCCAGGCAACCCGTCTGGCCCCTGTGACACACCAAAGAGAAAGCATGTGGATTAGGAGCAGCATTCCCAAAGTCAGCAGGACCACCTCCCTCCCACTCCCTTCCAAAGGCCTCAGCATGTTCCCACAGCGGGGAAGAAGGAATGAGAAAGCATTAGGGATGAAGGGGCCCTGTGAAGGTCTGGATTTGTCAAGGGGAGGACAGCAACAGGGAAGGAAGTGAGGAAGAGAGAGAAGGGGTGAAGACGTGGTAATGCAGGTAGACAAGGCCCAGGGACTGTGAGGACAGGGATGCCCAATCTCTGGTTTTTGCCTGTGTTTTGCTTCAGTATCCACCTACCTAACACCCAAAACCTCCAATAGCTTGGGGAAAACAAAGACCTCTTGGGACAAAACTTTCGTTTGTTAGCTGGTTTCTTCTAGGTTTTGATTACTTGGGTATTTTGGATTATTTGTTTTCATAGAAATCAAATGGATGCAGTACAGAGGGGACAGGGAGATAGCTCACAACGAGAGGTCACTCAGCAAGGGAGAAAGCTGGTACCAGAGGAGCCTGCAGATATTTGCAGGAATCTTGGGCCAGCACTGGATTTTCCCCTGGACACGGAAAAATGGGGTTCAGGGCAATCTCATGGGGATCTGCAGGAGGGGCGGCCCCGGCAGACATCTGCATCGCACAGCTGTAAAGGTATAAACCTGTCTCCAGCAATGACTTGCACAGAGTGTCACACAGTACACTAAGCAGTTTCACATCCTTCATTTCTTACAAGCTGCCTCAAAGGCTGGTGAGGTGTCATCAAAGAAGAGAATCAGGGGCTTGGAGAGGTGTGTGGAGAAGATGGAGCTGGAACCCCAAGGTTCCTAAGGCCAGAGCTCCTTCCTTTCCCCGCTGACGACCAGCAGATGCTGGGAGATGCAATGGGGATTTATCCTACAGGCTATAGGAGGAAGCTTCCTTCCTCTTAGGGCCACTGCGCCGTGGGTCAACTCTGCCAACTTGCAGAAATAATGTATATTTGGGTTTGTTTGAGACAGAGTGTCGCTCTGTCACCAAGGCTGGAGTACGGTGGCATGATTTTGGCTCACTGCAAACTCCACCTCCCAGGTTCAAATGATTCTCGTGCCTCAGCCTTCTGAGTGCCTGGGATCAGAGACATGCACTACCACACCTGGCTAATTTTTGTATTTTTAATCGAGATGGGGTTTCACCATGTTGGCCAGGCTGGTCTGGAACTCCTGACCTCATGATCCACCTGCCTAGGCCTCCCAAAGTGCTGGGATTACAGGCGTGAGCCACCATGCCTGTCCAAAAATAATGTATATTTCTGATATACATTATAACCCCATTTTAGAGATCTGGAAATTAACACACAAATAATTTCCAGATCTCCAAAATGGAGCTATAAAGACTGGAATGAGTCCATTTCTTCCTGTGCTCCAATTTCCCTTGACCACAAGGAAAGGTGTCTCCAGGTTCTTCCTATTCTGTGAAATAAGATAATGTAAATAAAAGCAGGCCAAAAGTGTGCAACAGATGTCAATCTGCTGTTACTTAGCATTCTCTGATTTCCATGACACATATTTCTGGTGCACAGGACTGGAAGCTTCCACTGCTTTGGATACAACTTTCCACATGGTCAAATTAATGTGAAAGCAACTTTCCAAAAAATGCAAAGCTTTCTTTCTATTCTACTTTGATATATTCTAGCTCTATGCTTCAGGAGCTAAAAGGATTCCAAAGCAACCCGACTTTGTTTCAACAGGGGCATCCGGGTAAAAGCCACACTCTGGGGCAGCTGTAGATACCAACCGGAGGCCCCACCAGCTCAGGAATGTCCGAGAAATTCATGAATCCATGGGTGATATTGATCAAGGACTGAAAGAGAAAAATCAGACAATGAGGACAAAGAATGGCATGTGTCCTGCCTTGTTCCTGGCAGTGAAGCTTTAATTAAAGTCACCGAGCATAGCGAAACACTGCAGACACCGAGAACACCCTCAGCTGACTGCCAAACGCAGCTCTCCCGCCCCCTTCTTATAAAACAGCTCTGAGCCGCCTTCACACTTTCCTCCTTTACTTCATTTTTAAATCACACAATATACAAATGTCTTCTCTCTTTTTAGAGTTTAAACATATACATATTATACGCACCCACAGAAAGCACAGTGTTGGTGTGTGTATGTTTGTCCATGTGGTTATTTTACATAAATGGCATCAGGCTGTATTACTCAACTTGCTTTATTCACTCGGCCATATTGTGTGGAGATCTTTCCATGTGGAATTTTGGAATATGGTTATTTTTAGCTTTAAAGACTGCCAAAGAGCCATCCAAAGGGGCCAATTTACACTTCTACCAGAAGCAAATGAGATTACTTTTTTCCCCACCCCCTTACACATATTGGATTTTTTAAAATCATGTGGTTTTTTTCTTTCTAACTTTAGTCATCCTTTTCCCAGTTATTTGGGGCTTGTCTTTCTGTGGTCTACCAGCATGGTGTTATTTCTCTCTGAAGGGCCAGGATTTTTCATGATGTGATATCTTAATATTAAATGGACCTGATCTGGTCCCAGCCCACATTCCAGCCTTCTCTCCAATTCCCATCATTCTCCACACACACCCACACCCACTACCCCCTGCCAGTCAGCTCCCTGAGCCTGGGGCACACAACACTGTCCTACTCTCTGCTTTGGCTCAGGGCATCTCTACCACTTGAACCTTGGAAGTTCTGTCCTCCGTGCCTGCCTGGTAAAATCCTTCTCAGCTTTCTAGTCCCTGCTCAAAGATACTTCCTCCAGGAAGTCTTCCTTGATTCCTCATATCCCAAACAGTCTTTTCTCCCTTGTTCCCCTATTTATGTTCCTTTGCCTCTCAGTTACAGCCCTTCTTCTGACTTCACTGGGGGTTCCTTGAAGGTAGGAACTCTGTCTTACTTATATTTATTTTTTTTTAATTAGAAACTTTTAAAAATATTAAAACTTTAAAAAATATTAAAATATAATGTTGCCCAGGCTGGTCTCAAACTCCTGGGCTCAAGCAATCCTCCTGCCTTGGCCTCCCAAAGTGCTGCGATTACAGGTGTGAGCCACCGCACCTGGCCTTACTTATATTTACACCCACAGGACCTAGCATGGACCTGATGCAGAGTGCATGCTCCTGAGGGCTTATGCCAGAGTGTTTATTATAGGAATAGAGAATTCAATGGCACCCAACATTTCATCCAGCAAACACTGATTAAGCCTGCATTATGAGGCCAGCAGGGCGGGGACACAGAGAAGAAAAAAAGCTCCAGAGGGCAGGTGGAGGAGTCAGACATGTAACCAGGCCATTGCTATACATGATGGGGGTTTGAAGGATGAAGTTACTACCTTCCTTGTTGATGAGAGCTGGGAAGAGGATGCTTTCCTCCATTTGTGTGGACATCTTCCCATGTGGGATTGTGGAGAACGGGTATTTTTAGTTTCAGTTTTAACAGACTATCAAAGAGCCATCCAAAGGGAGTACACAAAGATGTTTCCTCTGACATGAAGGGTGTAATCCTTGGCTTCTCTTGGTCCCAGCACCCCCTTGATGGAGAGGTGGAGGGACCTTCCTGATGGGCAGTTTGGGAAGCACCAAGGGGCATGCCCAGCTTAGCCACACTTCTTTCCTTCAGACCTGCCTGCCTCCAGGAAGCACATCCGGCAACCTGTGGGCAAGTCCGTCTGATTGGCAGGAACATGTGGCTCTCCCATTGGGTGGAAGCCTTCTGCCTAACCTCCATCAGTAATCAAGGTGGCATCTGGGCCCACCTCCTCATCATTGGCTTTATTTCTCAGTGTGCCCTGCACCTGGCTGGGGAAGGCGTGCACTGCTTATCTGGGGCTTCCTCAAGACCCTAACATCTCTAATGCTCCTAGGCTGCGTTTTCAGTTGACCCCAAATGCTGCTAATCAGAAGTGACAATTCTGGAAGCACCATGTGAGAGAACAGTGGTACTAAGGGAGGAACAGAGAGGTGATGCGTGCTGGCAGGTGGAAGTTCTAACACCAGGCGCTGGCTACATGCCCCCTGCGTGGCTAGCAGTTTTGAAGTCATGGACAACCTTCTCTTCCCTTTGGCAAAGGTGGAAAATATGCAGACAAGCTCTGACCTGGATGATACTCACACTAGACAAGATCTCGATGCGCCCAGGTGGCCCTCTCGGCCCAGGGGGTCCCACAATGCTGGCTCCATCCATCCCCCTTTCTCCCTGGTCACAGCAGCGAGAAGTGAGAAAAAGTTTACTGTACAGGGATAATGCCCCTAGAACCAGGCTGGAAAGCCCTCCCATCCCTAACTTGGCTCTGTAACCTCACCTTGGGTCCCTGGTCTCCTTTCTCTCCCTTGAGACCCTGGAAAAATAAACATAAATATTCTAGTCACTTTGCTCACCTCCATCTACCCTCTCGTATCGCCATCTCCCCGAGTTTTTATGCTGATTTTGTCCCAGGCAACGGGAATCAAGGATAAGCAACAAATTTCCCTTCCGGAGTCAGAAGGAAGCAACACCCCACAGAGCGAGAGAATCAGAGGGCCCCTCCCAGCAACTGGTGAGGGTCCTCTTGACCCTGAATCTCAAGAGCCCTCTGCCTCTGGGGGTTGAGAGAGGTCTGCTTGTTCAGTCACGGGAGGGGCTGTGCTGCTCCCTCCTAGACTGAAGGGCTCAGCTCTGGATCCCATTTAACAAAGAGAATGAGATCCAGGGGGCTGGTCCTCCTGAGAGCAGGCAACGTGACAGGAGATGAACAACACCTGCAAGGGGCTGGAGGCAGCAGGGAGGGGCACCTGCCAGGAGCACAGGGCTTTCACCTGGAGCAAAGTGTGTGCATTGAATGGGGCAACAGGAGGGAGGAAATAAAGTAGAGATGCTTAGTTGTAAGAGAGTGAAGAGGGAGAGGGAGTGAGAGAAATAGATGAAGAGAGGTAAAAATGATTTCCAAATTCTCTTTCCACATCATGTTTTCTGCAAAACTTCTATGCTGCTCCTCAAAGACACAAGCTGTAAAGGGCATCTCATTTCCCTATTGCACAGCTGAGGGCCGGAGGCACAGAGAGGTGAGTTATTGAAAGTGGCAGAGCCAGGACACAGCCCACAGCTTCCTCGCTGTAGCGTGACAGTGTGACAACCCTCATAAATGAAGGTTTCAGAGGTGACCTACGATTGCAGCTGTTGGTCTGGAGAGTTTGGGTTCATTCAGTAGCTGGGTGCTTCCAGAGCCTTCAGTCTCCTGGGGAAGGAGCAAGAATGAGAATTTCAGATCCGGTTCCTGAGCACCTGCTTGTGCCAGGTGTGGTGTTGGAAGCTGGCGGCTCACAGGGGAATCCGCATAGCCTCTGCCCTGGGACCGGGGTTTAGCTAATTGGTCTTTCCAGTAGCCCTTAGTACATATCATTTTTTTAACCACAGAAAAGGGGGAAAATACCTCGAATCCAAGTCCCATTGTGCATCCAGGGCCTGGGGGCCCAGGGAGTCCAGGAGGCCCTGGGGGTCCCATGACCCCAGGAGGGCCAGCTTGTCCCTGTTTCCCCGGGGGTCCAGGTAAGCCTCTGTTGCCGGGGTCACCCTGTAGGAAAGAGGACAGGCTGATTATCCAGCCCTGGGTTCACTCATGGAAGGAACATCATGCATGCCTGAATCAGAAAATCACTCTTTGAAGTTAATTAGGTTGATGAATTCTCCGATCGGTACTGCTTAATGATACAGAAACAGCTGTCTTGCTAATTGACATTTTACTTGGAGATAAGCTGATGCATTCATTTGAATGCATTTGGAGGGATGGGTGAGGAGGGAGAAAACATCGAAGGGTGTTTACTCCTCACCATCCCCAGCTGTTCTGCCTTCTCTGAGCAAGTCCTTTGAGATGTCTTTCTCTCTGTTCCATGACATTTATATGTTCAATATTCCAACCCAGCAGTCCAATTATAGTAAACTCAAAGAAAGGGGAGGAGGGAGGAGAAAGCTGGTTTTTTTTTTTTGTTTTTTGTTTTTTTACCTTTTCACCAACTGAGCCATTAGGCCCTCTTGCTCCCTGAAAAAAACAAAAACAAAAACAAGGACCAATTAATGCATATCTCATTAGGAATGTTCTAAAGACAATGCACAATTATGGACTCTTAAGTAATAGGATATTAAAATAGGAATCTTTCTGTCTCAGATTGGTGTCTCCAAGCCAAACACACTACAATAGGTGCCAGTCTATTGGACAGGTCATGCTGAAAGCTTGTGAAACCCACTTTTCAACCATTAGCTCATCACCTACCTCAAAAGTAAACCAGAGAAGTTAAAGATTAACGAGGGAGAGATACACACGACTTCACTTGGTGAGCTGCCAGTGGACTGAAGCGGTCCCCTTCCCCACCCTTCCCATGACAGAGGTAGAGGGTACTTCACCCACTCTAAAGTGAGGAAGGGGCTTCAAGATCTCTGAAATGTATCCCCTAGATTTTTGGAGATATGGGGGATGATGAATGGCTCTCTTCTGGAAAGATCTAAAGACTCAAAGCTGGCTGGAGTAGTCCCCAGAAGGCAGAATTGGGGAGGCGGTGGCGTTAGAGTAGGTTGTATGTTCACACCCAGTGGGGACCACACTACAGTTTCCTGGGGGGTTAGATGAAGAAAGTAGTCCATTGTGGGCTCCAAGCGGAGGGTAGGACCAAAGGGGGTGTGTGGTCAGGAGAGGTCAGCTATGGGGACACCAGCCTACATCAGAGGATTGCAGCAGGGAGCCCCCAAATGGAGAATCTCTGAGGAAACCACAAACGCACCTGCAAGAGATAAAGTCAGCAACTGCACGGCCACACAGGAGGCCCTGAGAGAGATGCTGATGTGCCAGCCATCCAAGATTATGTCCTGCCCCCCAGCCATTTTTGTTCCTGGGCTACAGTCTCCTTCTTATATCAAATCTATAGAAATGACAGAATGGATTGTTCTAAAATAGCCATGCTCAAAAATAAGATGGGGAGGGGCATTAGATCCAAAATAGAAATGCCGAAGGGAAAACAGATGGGAAGCTGAAGACAGGGGCCTCAGCCATCAAGAGAAACCACAGGGAGAAAAGTCTGCTGCAAAGCCATGATGGAAGTCAGGGGCACGATGTGGCCCCTGGGCCCCAGCAACGAGACAGGGTGAAATTCTGCAGCAGGCTAGCCGTCCAGCCCTGCCCATCTCCCCTCCCCTCCTTCCCTCCCCCCTGCCGAGGAGAAACTATGGGTGCCTTAATTTTAGAAAAATAAGAGTTGTTTACTGGGCCAAAAGAGAGGGCAGAGCCCCAGACGACTAGGAAACTCTGTGAGGTCTAGGGGCACCCTACACTTGAAAGATCACCTTGCACTCGGAAGATCAGCTGCCCTGCCTGATGGCACGTCTTATTTCTTCCATCCCCTTCCTGAACCCTGCGAGTTTCAGAAGGCGCTACTGCCCACCTCCCCACAGTCTAACAGTCTGCACCAACAGAGGCAGAAAATAGACTCAGGCAGGATCCCAATTTCAAACGTAAACACACAAGAAAGAAAAACAAACATCTGAGGAAAGGCAACACTGTGAGAAACAACTAAGTCAACTACAGAGTTTACATCCAAGGGAAACGGAGTTAAGAAAACAATCCAATCAGGACGTTAAGTCTAAGACATACGTTCCCACAGAGAAAAGGGAGGATAACACAGCCATGAAACAAAGACACGCTATTATGAAATAAGAACAGTGGTTATGAAAAAGAACCAGTTGGAGATCTTGGAAATCGAAAATAGAAAACTGCTGAAATGCAGAACTCTACAGAAGGACTGCATAACAGAATAGACACACCTGAAGAGAGAATTAATACAGAGATCAGGCTACAGAAGTCTCCCGGAAGGCAATACAAGAGGGTAAAAAGACCTAGACAGAACGGCAAGGTAGCAAGAGAGACAGGCAGAATCAGAAGTTCCAGCATCGGTTTAATTGGAGTGGCAGAGGAGAGAATAAAGAGATAGAAGAATGCAGTGTTTAAATTTTCTGAAAAAACACAGATGTCTCCAGATTAAAAGGCACCCCCCTAAAAAAAGTCCATAGATTACCAAGAAGGATAAATGAAAGCATACATTTAAAAAATAATCCACATTTAGTAACAATGCAGAGGAAGTTTTAAACACCAAGAATAAAGAAAAATAAATCCCCAAATTTGCCAAAGAGAAAAATCAGACGGCCTCTAAGACAGTGAGAATCAGAGTGAATCTGACTTTGTGTTGGCAACGCTAGATGTTGGAAGATGATGGTGATCATCTTCAAACCATCAGGGGCAAATGGCTTTGAACCGAGAATTCTATACTCAACCAAATGAGAAGAAAATAAAGACATTAAAAAAATAATCCAAGGTCTCAGAAAGTCTGCCATCTACAGTCAGTCTGTGAGAATATGACTAGAGGACCTACCCTAACAAAAATAACCAGAGAGGAAATAGGACACAGGAGGCAATGAAAAATATATTCATATATTACTTTCATAATTAAAATTTAATTTTAATAAATACTTGAAGTAGAGTTGCTCTGTCCCTCACCTACCAGCCCCGGGGGACTTCCACAAAGTCCCATGGCTCTGCCAGGACACAGAAATCCAGGGACTAAAGCAATTTGCAGGTTCCTTCCAGTTCTAAATCTCTGGGACTCTAGTTGAGTATGAGCCTAAGCAAAGCTCTCAGGATAGATGAGAAAGATGAGGCTGTGGCATGTCCAGCAAAACTGCCTGCACATAATAGGCAACCGCCAGGCAGCAATCTCCCCCTCTAGCTCACAGACTTGGGCCCATGCCGTTTGCTTGGTAGCTGTGATAACCTTCCTCAGGGAACTGGCCGTTGCCATGGGTGAGGTTCATGGATCTGCTAGGTGAAGGCTTCTGCATGATTCTGGAGGAAGACAAATGCCTAACGTCTGGGGGCATGCATAGGGCATAGGAAAGGTCCCGTCTCTTGCAGTGTTTCCCTGTTGGGACACACTACCCAATTCTTGGCCTAGGAATGGGTATGACAGGGGTTGAGGGTGGGCTGGTGGGCTGGGATCCCAGGTGAGGCACCAGGCTCTGGAGGCAGGCTCTGAGGCTGGAGTGGCACGGCATTTCTGCAATCAAAGCCCTCCATAAGGTCTCCTGGGGCAGCCTCATGGAACCTCGGTGCCTCTCTGGCAAGGGAGCCAGCAGGGACATTCCTGCCATTCTGAGGAGGTGGGAGGAGAAGGTGTTCTCAGTGAAGGAAGCGACAGTGACTGGGCCCTGTCACCTCCCTGCTGGCCAGCCTCACCAGGGAGAAACTAAGCGTGACCTTCTACCTGCAGTGGAAATGTGACTCCAGTAACTGGATGCCCATTTTACTGCCTAACCCAGAGGCTACAGTTTCTATGTCTGCTTCTTTTGGGTATGACCGGCTTGTTGCTGGCTGCCCATTGCAATCCATCTTCAATGGAAGTGCCAATCTTGTGCATCTTTTCAGTAACAAGGCAAACTACCATCAGGATTGTTGTGAAACAGAAAGTAGCCTCCCGCTAAAAATCTTACTGCTGCATTACCAGCTGGTCTTGTTACAGAAAATTATATCCATAAAATAAAAAACTGACTTTTTTCAGTTGCCTTACTCTTTCCTTTCCAACCAAGAGTGCATCTTATAGCGTTTCAAAGGAAGTTCTAGAAGATACCATGGATCTTGGTTTATGGTCTTAGATGACTTTATCCAGCTCAGACATAGTAAAAAGAGACTATTTGGATCTATTCCATTGACTCACAGATAAGATGGCCATCAGCTTGGAACATGAGTAGATTGGCTTGTGGGTGGAAGAGCCCACCTCACTGGAATTTATGTGAACAGGCAGGATGAAAAGTGGGAGCTCCAATGAGCAGGCTGAGGGAAGGCTCCTATTCCCCAAATGGTGATGTTGGAGTTGTACATTATTTCTGAGTGAGAGAATTTTTGTGCAGTGAGAGCATGCATGCGATCTTGGAATTCCAACTAGCAGAGCTGCAAGTATGGTTTTAAAAGTGATGAAATATGAAGATATCAGTTCGCTAATGGAAACATTGCAAAGGAATGAGGTACAGCAGTGCTGTGTGTTGCAAAATCGTGGTTTAGAATTGATTCAAAATGTTGGCTTACTGTGGCAAATTGGATTTTCTAAGGATATTACTCAATTTCAGCACACAAGAACCTCAAAGAACCTAACAGAGACGAGAATTTTTTTTTTCCTGTTATGGCTTCTGAGACAGCACATACTGCCTTGTGGAAGTCTGTTGGCTTTCCTTCTGCTGTTTGTAATACTGATAACCAGTTTCTTATCTGTTACAATTGATTTCTTTTTCTTTTTCTTTTTTGAGATGGAATTTTGCCCTTGTTGCCCAGGGTGGAGTGCAATACCACAATCTCAGCTCACTGCAACCCCCACCTCCCAGGTTTGAGTGATTCTCCTTCCTCAGCCTCATGAGTAGCTGGGATGACAGGCGCCTGCCACCACGCCCAGTTCATTTTTTGTATTTTTAGTAGAGATAGGATTTCTCCATGTTGGCCAGGCTGGTCTTGAACTCCTGACCTCAGGTGATCCACCCACCTTGGCCTCCCAAAGTGCTGGGATTACAGGCGTGAGCCACTGCGCCTGGCCATCTATTTGATTTTATGGAGGCCTATAATCCAGATGTTGAACCAACACTTTGATGATAAAAGAAGATACAAAATAGGAAATCAGGCAACTATTTCAGTGTTTCATTTAAACATGTTGTTAGAAGGTCTAAACCCATTACTGGGTCCTAGGCAAAAGCAGCTTACTTCTGTATTCTTTACTATTCAAGGTTTTTAGAGAATTGTTCAAAGACAAATTGGGATTGCTTGGAGAAAGGGAAGGTGATGATGATTTCATTGTATTTCTCTTACATCAACAGAAAAGATAGAAGCTGATTTTACAATGACAGTTCAGCAGCTCAGTGAAATTACTCAAAGGCAATTACTGGGAATTCAACATTCCTCAGTAATTCTAGGCACTGAAGAAAATTTCCAAGCACAAACTCTTTCCTGCCTGAGTGTCCCTTTTGAGACTGAAGAATAACATCAATGACTTAGATTCTCAAAGTACAAAATCAACAACAACTGTTAATTCTAGGTGTGCTCCAAAGAACTGAAAGGCAGAATCTGCAGTGCAAAAGCAGAAAGGCATGATTTTTTCAGAGATCTGACTTCTCCAGCAAGTTCTTCTGCATTCTTTCCAGAAACATTCTACTACTGAAAAAACGGGCCACTCCTCACCTATTCCTTCTTGGGCTAAAGTTCTTAGTTAGTTGCTCATCTTGATTCAGAAAAAATAAAGTAAGCAATATTTGTCATTGAACTCAGCATGGAATAATCTATTTGATAAATTCTTTGAGGTATCATTTTTAAAATATTTTAATTTTTAAAATTTCAATAGGTTTTTTTGTGGAACGGGTAGTGTTTGGTTATATGAGTTCTTTAGTGATGATTTTTGAGATTTGGGTGCACCCACCACCTGAGCAATGTACACTGCAGCCAGCCTGTACTCTTTTATCCCTCACCCCCTCCCACCCTTTCCCCAAGCCCCAAAGTCTGTTTTATAATTCTTACATCCTTATGTCTCATAGTTTAGCTCCTACTTATAATACTTATGAATTCTTAATGAGCATCATATTTTGATCTCAATCTCAAATTTTATAATAATTATTAGATATAAAAACATTTTTTTCAGATAAATAACCTGAACTTTATTCCCTGTAGGGAAAACTCCATTCTAGATCACTGCCTAGATTGGTCTATGTGCCATGCTAAAGAGAAGGGAGGCTGATTTCATCACAGCAGACGGAAAGACTTCCCTGCAAGTGGATCCACATAACTGTGCAAGGCACAGCCTGGGCAGGAGATGAGTTCCTTGTCACTGGAGGTATGCAAGCTGAAGGACAGATATTGTTGAAGGGGAGTCAAGGATCAAATGAATCATTGGATCTTATGATCTATCATAGCCCTGAAGTTGTTCATTTCCTTTAGCACATGTTTTGTTATTTTACATATTGAATATGCACCTTGGTTTATTGGGGTTTTTGTTTTGTTTTGTTTTTAAGGTAAATACCATGTGCAAAGTTTCCCGCCCGCTCTCCAGATGCAAATTCCCAAGCTCTTCCAAGTCTGCCTTTACTTGATCAGAAGACCTCATGTGTCCACAGTGCAACAAACTGAGATGCGCAGCAAACTTCAGAAACAAACAAACGTGACTGACCTCCAACATTCACCCTAGGCAAGCCTGCTGCTGCTCTGTGCACTGCTGATTCTTCAAGCAGCTGCAGAGTGCGTGTGCAAGGGTGTTTTGTATGCAGTTGTGGGCGTGAGTATCTTTAAGTTCGAGACAGAGTATGGGAGGGGTGAGTGTGGGTGGGTGGGGGGAAGCTGGGAAGAAGAACAGGTAGAAAGAATGTAGGTCTGTGGTGCTTCCTGCAAAATTTAATTTCTTATGAAACCGTTACTGCATGTAAAATGAGTCCTCTGAAGCTTGACAACTGTTCCTTTTTCTGAGAAATAAGCTTTCCATGAAAATTGAGTTATGGCTCCAATTAAAATAATACTTGAGAGCTGATGGAAACTAGAAATTCAGTTCATGGTGGTGTCTAAAGAGTCAGCATTTTCCACGTCTTTATCCATGAGAAGGCCACAGAAGGCCTCACTTCCCATCCCAGCTGAGAGGGACTCTTCCTCCTCTATACCCCAGTAAAACCCACTGATCGCATCCCTAGCACAGGGCTCACCTTGTCTTTACCGCCTTCCTTTGACAGCCATGGCTTATCTCATCAAGCTGGGAACTCTGCAGAAGCAGGAACTACTCCTACACACACACACACACACACACACGCCCCGGGTAGCACCAGCTCAGGTTTGCAGAGAGGAGGCAGGACCAGCTTACAGACAGAGAATGAAGAGGATGAAGGCAGGCCAGACTCTGGAAAAGCAGACTAATGGTGTCCGAAGGAAGTTTCATTCATGCATCAAACACAGTAGAGGTCTGTGCTAGGTTCTAAGAAGAGAGAGGCAGTACTACATGCTTTATGTCAGGGTGGGGGTGAGGAGGAGACAGGTAA
Organism: Cacajao melanocephalus; assembly: GCA_963573385.1. NCBI lineage: Eukaryota > Metazoa > Chordata > Mammalia > Primates > Pitheciidae > Cacajao > Cacajao melanocephalus. The sequence continues at coordinate 54,191 of CAUYLG010075150.1, read as the reverse complement.
GCTAACTTCTTTAGTGTCACTGGCTAGAGATGTTCTCATAGCACAGGAGCGTCCTATGATGCTACTAGAAAGCAGAGGAAGGAGGGATGCTTTCTGTTCATGATGAGTCAGGGAGAGCTCCCCAGAGGATGTATCTGAACTAGGTCTTGGAGGATGAGAAAAGGAAAAGGACATCTCAAACAGGGAGAAAACTAAGTGCAAAGACCAGGAGGCCAGAAGGGAAGAATGTGCCCAGAGCATGCGGGAAGAGCTGGCCCACTGGCCAAGAGGCCGTGTGAGGAGTTGGGGGATGCACTGGAGAGAGGCAGCCCATGCGAATCAGGAAGCGCTAGAGGTCTGCACAGAGCTAGGCTCTGTCCTGCAGGCAGTGGAGCCCTAGATCTTTTCTCAGGGACCAGGGAGGGGCTGACGAGAGCCTGCTACAGGAAGATGAGCTGGGCAGGAGGCTGGAGGGTGGGTGGAGAGAATGGGCAGCGACGGGGAGCGCAAGGCCATCGTGCAAGTGAGAAGCGATGAGTCCAACTCAGTGGGGAGAGAAAGGTGAGAGAGGTGGAGGTCAGACTGGGCCATCTTGGCACTGACCAATCACAGCAGGAAAGGGAGGGAAGGAGTAGTCATAGAAGATTCATTTCTGGCTCCAGGTGACTGGGTAGATGGCAACACCATTCACTGAAGCTGGGGACACACAAGAGTGGGCAGGGAAGGTGCTGAGTTCAGGTTTGTCCCATGACAGGGACATCCAGCAGAAGCGGCCAGCAGGGGATTTCAGGGGGCAAGCGGTCCGTCACATAAGAGGCAAGTTTAGGCTTAGAGGTTAGAAAGAGTAGTGCGGGCCTGGTGGCTCCCATGTGGTGGGACTCTCCCCTGTTCCCCTTACCTTCTCCCCTTTCATCCCGGGAAGGCCGGGGGCTCCATCAACTCCAGGCTGTCCCTCAGGGCCCTGGGGAACATCAATGACAATCAACCCACAACATCTCTGCTCAGAATCACATACACACGCTTGTTAGAAAAGGAGGGCAGGGTTGGGAGGCAGGTGAGGCTGGTGGGCTCAGGGCCTCATGTCAAGTGCAAGGCAGGAAACTAGTCCTCGGCCCAGGCTGGGTCACTGCTGACTGTGCACCTGTGGATAACTGTCCTTCACTCTCTGGATACCATTTCCTCCTCTGGGGGGAAGTTAGAGGCAGTGTTGGACCAAATGGTCTCCAAGGGTCTTCCACCCCAGGTCCAGCCCTGATGGCCTATGATTCCAAGATTCTTTATGAATCTGTGTCTTCTATACAGATGCTTCTTGAGTTACAATGGGGCTACATCTGATAAACCAATTGTAAGTTGAAAATATCTTAAGTCCAAAATGCGTTTAATACATCTAACCTGCTGAACATCACAGCTTAGCCTAGCTTACCTTAAACGTGCTCAGAACACTTCCATTAGCCTATAGTTGGGCAAAGTCATCAAATACAAAGCCTATTTTATAACAAAGTGTTAAAAGTGAAAACAGAACGGTTGCATGGATACTCAAGGTACTGAATGTGTATCGCTTTTGCACCATTATAAAGTCAAAAACATCATAAGTTGAACCATTTGCAAGTTGGGGGCCATCTGCACTGACTGTGATAAAGCAGTGAAACGATAAGTAGGATGATGTTTTTCTTGGCTGCTGCTTCTCTGGAATCTCAACAATGACTCAGATGAGGAGGATTTCTGTTTACAAACAGTGAACTGCTCTCTCCCCATCGTGAACCCTGGACAGCGCTGGGTTTTGCCATCTGTACACCGCTCCCCAGCTAAAGGAAGCCCCACAGCTGCAGAGATGGGGAGAAGACTTCAGTTGCTCACCGGGGGCCCAGGTTCACCAGCAGCTCCGTCCTCTCCAGGAGATCCAGGGGGTCCCATGAAAACATCAGTTCCTGGTTTTCCTGGAATCCCAGGTAAGCCAGGTGGGCCTGGGGGCCCTGGAGGACCCTAAAAACACAGAGACTCTATTAGAAACAGTGGGGGAATACTGAATGAGATACTGAATATGTGCTTCATACATTCTCTCAAATTCTTACAACAATCCTACAAGTAGGGTTTAGTGCTCCCACTTCACAGATGGGGAAACAGAGGCTCAGTGAGACCATGCAACTCAAGGGCTCTAGACACACAGCTAATTAGTAGGAGAGCTGGGATTTGAATCTCGGTCTTTCTGAGCCCATCGTATCATGTTTTCTCCCAAACGGCTGAATACAAAACCCAATTAGTTGGAATTCTGAGAAGTGCTCTGGTGAACTGAGTTTTCTGATGAACCGTGAGGTCAGTTAAAAGCTGCCTGTTGGATAGCCTTGTTATTAAAACTCTTTCTGAAGTGCACTAGTGTGTTTAGCTCATTGCTGGGCTGGCTGACCCACCAGGCTGGGAGATTCATTTGGCTCCCATTCCATTTAACAAGGGGGTCTAGAACTCTTCTAGTCCTGGCCATGAAAGGCAGCCAAGTGAAGCTTTCAACTGGGGATTCAATACAGGCACCCAGGGACAGAGGCACCAGCTGCTGCCAGAGAAGGAAGAAGCTCCCCAAGGGGCAATTTCAGAAAGGACTGGTGGAGCTGCCGCCTTGGCAGGAGGCCAGGGGAGCAAGAGGCACCAAAGACAGAAAGAGTGGTCTGGAGATGGAGGCAGGGAGGGGCTGCGTGAGGGAAGGAGATTTCAGGAAGGTTCTGAAAGCTGAAATAGAATATGCCACCCAGAGATGAGGCCAGCAGTTCTCTTTAATGAATAGGGTGAGGGGAGGGGGAGGGAGAGTCAAAAGCCAACTGGCAGAGGTGAAGGGCAGTGGGCACACCTGCTGCGGGGCCGCCTGCTTGAGAAGCCCACTGGGGAAAGGAAGCAGGTGGGCGAGAAGGCCCTGAAGATAAATGTAGGCTCGTACTTACAATGCAACTGATCAAAGTGGACAATTTCAACATATATACAAGTACAGGGAAAAGGAGGATGAACCCCCATGAGCTCACCGCCAGCAACCCCAGTGGTAGCCAATCCGGTTTCATCTGGCCCTGACCCCACGTCCCTCCCTCTGGGGTTATTTTGAAAGCAGTCCCAGATACCATGTCTTGTCCTCCTTCACACTCACTCTCAGCAGCTCCTCACTGCCCACCAGGTCACCAGAGCCAGAGCTGATGCCCGAGCCCCAGCCCAGGCCAGAGCCCTCCGCCTCTGCTCCCACCTGGAGAGAGAAGAAATTTCCACAACCTGTATTCAACTGCCAGACTCCAAGGACAGCCATGTCGCCAAAAGTTTTCCCCCAAATGAGGAAGTGTTTCCCATATTCTGTAGCCCGATAACTTCAGCTCCCCATCTTCTCTCTGCCTTTTCTCCCACTCCCCTCTACAGCTACCCTCCTCCCTTGCTGCCTCCCAGCTTTGCAGCCCACTCATGTCTTCAGGCTCCTTTCCTGCCTTTCAATTCCCTACTCATCCTTCAAGGCCCAGTTCCGCAGTCTCCTCCTCCGTGAAGCCCTCCCTACCCCATTTCCAGGCAGAATTCTTCTCTCCCTCCTTGGTGCTCCCACTAGCCTCTATCAAGTTCTCAGTGAGCTGCTAGCACCACCTGACTTGAAGCTTAGTTGTGCGTGTGTCTGTCGGCTCCTCTAAACTAGGGCTCCTCAAGGACTGGCCCAAACCTTAGACACACTGGGTACCCAGAGTCCAGCAGGAGGCCAAGCACCCAGCAGGCTCTCAGTACATACTTGAATGCTATCAGTGTATCCGAAGAACAAGGGGAATCTCCAAAACACCTTTCTAGTGCTTAACTCTTGAAGATGGGAGTATACACACTGAATGTGTGTATACTGAGTACCCTGGAGAGCACCAAAGAAGAGCTGGGTTTGGGGGGTACAGCTGGATTTAGGAAGGTCACATGTGTGTGGGAGAAGGGAAGTGGTGATATGGAGGCAGGGAGACCAGTTAGGAGGCTGGTGCCATCGTCCAAGAGAGGAGGAGGAGGCACTGCACAGCTAGACCCAGGGGGACTTGGGGACACACTGGATGGGGCTGGGAAAGGAAGAGGACCACTCAAGGATGTCCCTCTCTTGGTGACCAGGTAGATGGGGTGCCATTCCCAGAGATGGGAAACCCAGGAGGAGGAGCAGGTCTGGGACATGGGTAATGAGTCCAGTTTGGGGAAGTGTTGAGTTCAAAGAACTTCTGGGACACTCAAGGTACAGGATATAAACTGGATAGAAATCAATTCTGCTGCTGCACACTGCGGAGTCCTAGTAGAGGCAGAAGGCCCTGGGGTCTAACTGTTAGATACTTTAGGGGCCAAAAAGGAGAGTCCTCAGCCTGCAGCCCTTTTGGCTGCATCCCTGGTCTTGCACCTGTGTGTGTGATAAACCTAGATGGGAATCTCACCGTGGGTCCAATAGGCCCGGAAGGTTCAGGAGGGCTAGGGAGCTCCTCCCCGGCATCACCCTAAAGAGAGCAAAATGGTCAGCTAAGTGCTGGAACCCTGTTCCTCCCATCTCCCCACCTTTCTGTAGAAATCGTGCTCATCTTTAAAATCAGGATCACACAGGAGTGGAAAACGGCATTGTCCTTTGCAGAGACAGCTCAAGGGGAGGCCTTGTCCCACCCCAGGGCTCAGAAGCCCTTTGTTTCTGCGCCGCACGTGGAGGGCACAGGCTGCGGTTGAAAGAGCTGACCAGGATCAGCACGCATCGCACACACACTCCTTTCTTCCAGGATTTATTCTCCACTCTCTGGTCTGGGTCCTGCTAGAGCACCAGTGCCCAGGCTCAATCTGGCCTTCCCGAAGCCTGCCCTGCCCACCTGTTCCTTCCTCCCACCAGGGCCTGTGACCTTTACAGGAACGTCATTGCTCACAGTCTGCCCCTCTGGGACCGTGTGCCCCTCAAGGGCAGGCACAGTGCCTGAATTACCTCCAGGTGTCAACACCTGGCACAAGGCTGGTTCCCAGAAAATGCTTTTAGAATGGCAGAAGCACCCATTTAGAAAGGAGACAGATGAAAGAAAATGACAGAGTGGCATCCCAGGAGGTTCTGGCTGTCAAAAAGTGCCCAGAGAAATGGCTTCCCTGTCAAATAAGGGGACGGGATGGCTCGATGCGCCAAAAGGAGAGTGGAAGTGTCTGCAATCAAGCCCCAAAATCTGTGTGTTGTGAGGCCTCCTCCCAGAGCCTCCTGCTGCACCCAAGCCCTGCTGGCATCTGACGTCCACTGAGATGGCCAGAGGCAGAGAGAGGTGAGGACATTGCCCTCCCCAGCCCCAGCCCTCCCTTCCCCACACCCTGGTGGGCAGACTCAGGAGACGGCAGGGCGGGAGCATCAACTGCCACAAGGAACAGCCTCCGTGCAGCCCAGAGGCAGGCGAGGTGGGCAGAAGACCAGGGTCATGGTAGAGATAAGGAGGTTCCTATAGGCAGCCAAGTTGCCGCCTATGGCTAGAGCAGGCTCCCTGGGCAGGATCTCCTGACTGGGGTCACTGTGGACCCATCCCCTCTTGGGAACAGCTTAGCACCAGCAGTTGTTTTGGTTAGAGGAATTTGTTATTTCTGCAGTGACTGACACCAGCTAAAGCACTTCCATAAACATCCCCTCATTTCATCCCACACCACAGGGTGATCATCACCACCCCCACTTCACAGATGGAGAAACTGGAGCAAAGAAATAGTAAAGGACTTTCGGGAGATTCTACAGCTACAAAGAGGCAAATCTAGGCCGGTGGTCCTCAGAAGCTCTTGTCTACCCAGCATTTTCCCAGGAAGAGCCAGGTGTGGAATCACAGGACTCTTTGATAATCGACAGAGAAGCCAAGGCCCACGGAGGTCAAGGTACTCGGCCACAGTCACCGGGTGGTGAGAAGAGACTCAGCCAGAACTGCCTGGCACCCTCTTGATGATGCCCTAGACCTACACGTCTGCTTCTTTTGGGCTTAGCCCTCTTGGTGCTTCTACAATCCCCTTGATCAGAATGGACTAAATCAAATCCAAATAACACGCTCAGGACACTTGATCAGGAGCCAAAGTGCTCCCCAGGATGGTCATAGCACAAACCTTTTCTCCTTTGGGCCCAGCCTGTTCTTTCATTCCCACGTGTTCTCTTTGAGCCTAAAACAAGAAGATTTGGTTAAAACATGGCCACAAGATATTTGGGACATGGGGCTGCTGAGTTCTGATGACATCCCCTGGCTACTGAGCTGGGCATGAGCGGGGGCTTGCCCTGGGCTGAAGTCAGGGAGCCCCGTGAAGAGAGAGGCTGCCTGATCACTGCAGCATCCCCTGCACTGGCAGACAATAGGCTCCCAGTGCCCATTTGCCAAATGACTAGTGGGAAGAGCCTGGCATCTGGAGTCCCTCACACCTGACAATCAGTCTTCTCTCTCACTCGTGTTGCAAAACACATATTTTTAAATATATTACTTCATTTTCAGGGCAACATTTTCTCCATATATTCACTAAGATCTATTAGTCAGTCCTTAGAAATGTAATGACATCATTGTGACCACTGTAGGCTTTGCTAATCAACTTCTGGCTCCCGTCTAAAGACAGTGGTTGTAAACAGTGCAGAAAACCAAAGCACCAAAAAGTCCAGAGACAAAGGCTCTCACTCCTACTGGACCCCTGAGAGCTGTGTGATCTTGAGCAAAGCTCTAATCTTTTCTGGGCCTCATCTGCAAAATAATTCTAGACAGCTAATTTATTGAGCATGTACTATGTGCTGGGTCATGTTTTCCATGTATAAACTCATTTAATCCTTACAAATCAAGAGTTAGGGTCTATCATTATGATTCCCATTTTATGCATGAGTCAACGGAGACAGAGAGAAGTGAAGAAAATTGGCCACAGATATATGGCAGAGTCAGGCAAGCTATACTGCCATGGTAACTCTGAGATTCAGACTTACCTGGAGTCACCATGGCAGAACAGCTTGCCTGACTCTGCCACATATCTGCGACCAGTACTGATCCTAGAGGCTGGGCACAGTGGCTCACGCCTGTAATCCTAGCACTTTGGAAGGCTGAGGCAGGTGAATCATTTGAGGTCAGGAGCTCAAGACCAGCCTGGCCAACATGGTGAAATCCCATCTCTACTTAAAAAAAAAATACAAAAATTAGCTGGGCGGTAGTGGCCCATGCCTGTAATCCCAGCTACTCTGGAGGCTGAGGCAGGAGAATCACTTGAGCCTGAGAGGTGGAGGCTGCGGTGAGCCAAGGTCATGCCACTGCACTCCAGTCTGGGCAACAGAGTGAGACCCTGTCTCCAAAAAAATAAAGAAAGAAAAGAAAAAAAAAAAACCAGAAAAACAAACAAAAAACCTGATTCTATTAATATTCCAGGGTGGGTGCCTTCTTGACAATCTTGTGCTTTTAGACTGTCTGCTCAGGAATCAGGGCATTCATCTGAGTTCGATGAAGATCCCTAAGGTGGGCACTTAGCAGCAATCTGTCTTCATCAGTTACATGCCAGAAGAAATGCTGTGTGTCCATGTCTCCGTCTCTCTATCTCTCTTTCTCTCTGTCATTCTATCTCTAACACTCTCTGTGTCTGTCTCTCTTTGTCTCTTTGCCTTCTCAGAGCTTTAAAAAATCTATCATAAACATTGTAACCCCCATAGTGGAAAACACCACAATGTATTAAGAACCTAACAACCTTCCACAGTTACACCACTTTGAGGTAACAACTGCCAACATTTACAGAGGGTATTTCCTTCTAGTGTTTTTGCACGCCTGTGTTTTTAAATAGCTAACCACACACTATACTCAGGTTTATAACCAGCTTCTTTCACTTAACATTGTATGCTAAGCATTTCCCCCATCATTAAACATTCCTAACAAGTATAATTTTATTAGCTACATAATGTTTCATTGTTTGACTACACTTTAATTCAATTAAACTTCTATTGTTGGCTAATTAAATTATACCCAGATTTTCTCTATTATGGACAATACTGAGATTAGCATCCTTGTAGACAAAGCCTCTTTTTTTTTTTTTTTTAAACAATAGCAACAAAGGCTATCAGACTATCTCCATTAGGATCAATTACTAGAAGAGAAGTTTCTGGGTCAGCAATGTGCACTCTTATGGTTGTTAACATACGTGGACGAAGACCTTCCCAGCAGCAGCGACCCTCACACTCCGTGAGCACAGCCAGCCTTACCGGACTGACTTCTCAAAGCTGAAAACACCAAGAGTCTAAGGAAGAAACTAACCCAGTTTCTTCAACAAATTAACGGCAAAAGGGAAAAAGAAGGCGGGCGACCATGAGAGATTAAGAGAAACTTAAGAGGCGTATCAACCAAATGCAATGTGTAGACCTTGTTTGGATTCAGATTCAAACAAACAAACTGGAAACAGGTATATTAAAACAAAATAACCAGGGCATTAGAGAACATGAAGGAACCACAGCTAATTTTGTTAGATGGATTATGACACTGCGGCTGTGACCAAAAAAAAACAGGTACCAGATCACGCTATTAGCCATACACATTGAATGATTTACCAGTTAAATGATAGGATGTTTGGGGTTGATTTTTAAATACTCCGGTATTCCCCTTCCCTCCCAAAAATTTGGTGGTAGGAGGTGGAACAGATGAAGCAAGATTGGCAAAGTGTTGATAATTATTCAAACTGAGCGATGGGTTTATGGGAGCTAATTGTACTATTCTAAGCTCCTTTGTGACATTTTTAAGTTTTCAATAATAAAAAGTTAAAAAGAGAAAGAAAAAGGAGAACCGGCTCTGTCTGTCCCCGATGTGGCATCACTAGGGAGATTTGAACTTGGTGCTTTGTGTATACCTTGGGGTGAGGTGCAGAAGAGCAGGGGATGTTGTTTAGGAAGTCACAGCACGTGGGCAGGTGGGTCCAGAGCTGGCTGCCCGCGAGGATGCCCTGCAAGCTCGAAGTCCCAGTCCCAGCGTCTCAGTTACTTGGTCTAGCCCTGGACTCAGACGCTCACATTGTTTTAAGTTTCCCAGGCATCTCTACTGTGCGAGTTGTAAGCCAGAGTTGTTCACCTTTTCCTTTTATAGATGATGACAAGGAGGTCCAGGGCACACCACAAGCCAGCGGCATCCCTGGAAGCAGAACCTTGACCTCCTGGCCCCCAGTTCAGGGTCTTTCCACCCCACCACACTCTCACGGATGAAGACTTCAGCTGTGTGAAGCTCAAGAGCTCAAGCTCTGCAGGCCAGCATGCCCAGGTTCAAATCGCAGGTCCACCTCTTAGAGGCAGGCAACAGTGGCAGGTGACTTTACCTCTCCACATCTTACCTCCCATTCACCTTATACCGAAGGCAGGTGGTGTGAAGGGAATCAGATAAGCTTGGAGCACAGAGTGCTTAACCAATGTCAGTTCAGATGGCGTATTTCCTGCCCCTTGATTGTAAATTTGCTGGGGACAGGAGGGAGGTCACAATCATCTCTATCTACAAGTGTCCCGACTGAGGGCCCAGAGCCGCTATATGTCCAGTCAACGAGTGAATCAACGAATGAATGGAAGACAGCTCTAAAGAGACAGGCAGCAGCGTGCTAACTGCTGGAAGAGGCCCCGGAACAAGGGGCATCCAGGACCTCAGGAGGCTCTCCTGATCTCCTGTCCCACAGCCCCTCCCCTCACAGGTCAATCCTGCCACACTGTGGCCAATGGGCCACATGACTAGCTTGAGTTGTGGCTTTCAAACTGTGCATGACCAAGTAGTACTCGGGAAACTAACGAGCCCATGCTGGTCACCACAGAGATGTTTTCCTTTAAAAATGTGTTCACATTGCAAGAGAAATTTCAGTCTCTCTTCACACAAGCCGAAGCTGAGGGCCAGGTCTGGGTTTCCCATTTCTAAAAGACACAGTTATAGCCCTTAAGTGGTGACAACCCCAGGTGTGTGTACAGAGCTTTGTAAACATTCTCCAACCTGCCTTCTCAAACTTGGCCTCGCAGCCATTTGTTTTCACAGATGAGGAAACGGAGGGCCAAAAAAATTAAAGGATTTGCTTAAGGGCACACAGTTGCAGCCAAGAGTCATAAGAACTCATGCTGGCAGGGACTTGGAGGTAACCCCCAACACACACACCATGCTGATGCTCTCATCCCCTCTACAGACCCACCACATCTTACTGTCAGCTTTGCCCCGTAACAGCACTGACTGTTAGAACTCAGTTCAATCCAAAGATCAGTTTGGGACACACAGCTAGGTCCCCTTGACTTTAATCTCCTGCTTTTTCTCTGAGTTGCAGTCTCCTCAAGTGTTCCCCAGGTTAAAGGCCCTCAAATGCCCAAATTTGCAAACCAACATGAAAACCTGCCTCTGACAAAGCTGGGGCCGACCCCTCCCACAATTCTGGCCTTTCTTTCCCTCCCCGTAAGGTCTGCCAAGTCAAATCTTTACAGCTCTATGCCACTTACTGGAGTGACCCCTCTTTCAGGAGCTGCTGTGGGCAGGGGCAGCGGTGGCCCATCAGGGGGAAGGCTGCCAGACTCTTCACCACCAGCTGTGGTGGGGGGCTTCGCTGTGGTGGCTGCTGCAAAGTCTTCTTCATCACCAGGACCCTGAAAACAAAACCAGCATGATGTGCCACCTCTCCTGGCTTACGAGGCAGCCGGGGAGTTGGGGTAACTGTCATTTCTGCCGTGCCAGCCCAGTTTCAAAGCGCATTCTTACCCACAATCATCATTACCCCAGCACACCCCTTCTGAAATATGCATCTCCTCTCAGCCTCAGCACCAACTGTGGACCACTCGTCTCTATGAGAAAATTCTTGAGCAAGGCTAGGAGGGAACAGGGCTGGGGCCGCTGCCATGCTCCGGCATTGCATCTTGCCTCCCTCCAGCCACTGCCCACCAGACATGTGCTCATAACCGAGCTGCAGGTGCCCCTGCCAAGGCCAAGGAGAACTGTTGTCTCACGATGCAGACCTGTCTCTCCCCTGTGAGCCAAAGAGGACGCCAGACGACACTTACAGAAGTGACTGTCTGCTCAGGGGCTGCGGTGGTTGTAATGGGAGCCAGGATGTCTGTGGGGATCCCACTGGCTTCCTCATCCTCGAAAGTACTGAGGGGCACTTCAATTGCAGCTGCGGCTGTTGTTAAACTTTCTTCACTGTTTGGACCCTGAAATGAAATTGGCATGAGGAGCTCTGACCCTTCACCCATGCCCCTGGTTCAGTGGGTGTGAGGCTGCAGGGTGGAAAGCACGGGGGCCTCAGATAACTGGAGGCTCCATGTATCTCTTTCCTTTGCTCCTCCAGGACCACACCTTCACCTCCAGCATTAGAACGCACCTCTCAGGGCATCCCCCCACCCACCCCAGAGTTCCCTCTAGCTCATCTCTGACAAGCGCTTCTCTGGCCTTAGCTTTGGGAAAGGAAAATAAATCTCAGGATTCCCAAATCACTAAGCCAAAAGGAAAAAAATCAATCTGGGAGCTGCTTAGGGCAAACCTGTCTCCCATTCTATTCCTTAACAAGATAGCTACTAAAATAAAAAAGGTATGTACCTCCCTGATAATTTATTCACAAGGAAATTCCTTGCAGACAAAGGACAGACAAAACTCAAAGTCACCCCTCTGCTCACTGAGACAAATGCATATCTAATTGCTTCCTTTGGAAAGGCTAATTAGAAACTCAAAAGAATGCAACTGTTTGTCTCTTATCTACCTATGACCTGGAAGCCCCCTCCCCACTTTGAGTTGTCTCGCCTTTCTGGACAGAACCAAGGTACATCTTACATAAACTGATTGATGTCTCCTGTCTCCCTAAAGTGCATAAAACCAAGCTATGCTCCAACCACCTTGGGCACAGGTCATCAGGACCTCCTGAGGTTGTGTCATTGTGTCATGGGCATGTCCTTAACCTTTGCAAAATAAACTTCCTAACTTTCCTGAGACCTGTCTCAGATATTTGGGGTTCACATTTTGGCAACCACAAAGAGTTGATTCTGAGTGGAGGTGCCCCTGACCTTTGATAAATCTCATATTGGTGCTTGGTACCAGCTTGAACTTTCTTTATGGTTCAAACCAATAGGACGATCTGCTGAGGCCTGGAAGCCTCCCCTCCAGAGAATTCCTGATCTCCCAAAATTTGGTGGAGATATAAAGTTTATTTTACTGTATGATTTCTTTTTTTGAGTTTTACTTGCTTCCAACAAGGAAGGCAAGTTCTCCTGCTTCTAGGATGACGGAAGGCACTTAACTTCTTTCTGGAGTTTGAGCTCACTTCCAACAGGGAAGGCAAGTTTAAGGTTTTTCCTGCTTCTAGGATGGTAGAGAGCCGTCTTCAGCCTAAGGCCCAGCCCTAGTAAGTAGCTGAACTGGGGTTTTTTTTGCTAAAGTTAACATTAACAACCAGCTGTTCTTAATTTCTCCTTACTATTAGAGCGCTCAGTAATCATATTGTCAGGGGTTTTTTTGGTTGTTGTTCTGGTCTTTCTCCCATCAGATTTGACCAACTCTACCTGACTTGGTCAAATCTGAATGAAGATTCTAAATTGCGGGTAACAAGGCGTCTCTGAATTGGCTAAAATTTCTCACAGCTGCAAGAGAGGGAAAACAAGCAAAACATACACATGGTTGCTGTGTTTGCTTCCCGTCTTAAAATTTTTTTTCTTTCATTTACTTTTCTTCCACCCTGTATTTCCTTCCTCCTTTGCCATCTTCAGTACCAATAAAAATCTAGGGCCCGGTGTGGTGGCTCACACCTGTAACCCCAGCACTTTGAGAGGCCAAGGCAGGCAGATCACAAGGTCAGGAGTTTGGGACCAGCCTGGCCAATATGGTGAAACCCCATCTCTACTAAAATTACAAAAATTAGCTGGGCGTGGTGGCATGTGACTATAGTCCCAGCTACTCGGGAGGCTGAGGCAGAAGAATCCCTTGAACATGGAGGTGGAAGTTGCAGTGAGCCAAGATCATGCCACTGCACTCCAGCCTGGGCAACAGAGCGAGACTGTCTAAAAAAAAAAAAAAAAAAAATATATATATATATATATATACACATATAGAGAGAGAGAGAGAGAAAGCTTCTCATGACTCAAACCCCTTTAAGAACTCAGAACAAAGGCACCACCTGCCCCTTTTAAGGGTGTTCCATTTTCTTTGTGGAGTTTCAAGAGTCATGGGCAGATTCTTCTTAGGTCTAAATCTCTGCTCTCCTGTATTGTAAGACCTGACCTCTTTGGCTTTTGGGGGTACCAGAGATTACATTGTACTGTAAGAGGATTTGACCTTGGTGTGCATAATGGTGGATGAGAGCTACAAAGTTAGAGGTGGCTGAGGACAATTTAAAGGAAGTGGTCTTAGCTGTTCATTTTTTTTCTCCTAGGACGTTATTGTTCAGGACCCTAATTCTAGTTCAGAGGTGCATTCTAAAGGGTCTCTTCTCCATTGTCTTTCTTCCTGAAATTAATCTCAATTGGCTCATGTGAGCATTTTGCATGAGGAACTGAACTATCGTTTTCACATATAAATAGGAGAATGAGCTTCCTCAGTTCTAAAGAGAAAGGGCATTTTGCTCTTCCCAGCTGAAAGGTGCCCCTGGGTGACTGGAGGCCAAGTGTGTGTGTCCGGGGGGGTTGACCCCCCCCCCCATGACATGCAGCAACCCTACAGGAAACCCCCAACAAAATTAGTTTAAAAAGCTTTGTCCAGGAAGGACACAGGAGCTGGTCACTTTGCATTTTGATTTTGAGCCCTCTTGGAGGTGCTAGAACTACAGAGAGAGAAACTGAGACATGTAAGAGGACGGAAATGCTAGAACTACAGAGAGAGAAACTGAGACATGTAAAAGTGGTGACACACTGTGGAGTCTCGTCCACAACCAGGACACTTTGACCCACTCTGCTAAAATGCTAGGCCACAGCTCAGTTCCTCCCTTAAAATTAAAAAAAAAAAAAGGTGGGCCAGCGCAGTGGCTCATGCCTATAAACCCAGCACTTTGGGAGGCTGAGGCGGGCGGATCACCTGAGGTCAGGAGTTTGAGACCAGCATGGTGAAACCCCATCTCTACTAAAAATACAAAAGTTAGCCAGGTGTGGTGGTACATGCCTGTGATCCCAGCTACTTGGGAGGCTGAGGCATGAGAATCTCTTGAACTCGGGAGGCAGAGGTTGCAGTAAGCTGAGATCACGCCACTGCATTCCAGCCTGGGTAACAAGAGTGAAACTCAGTCTCAACAACAACAACAACAACAACAACAAAATGGAATAAAATATACTCATATAAACAAAATTTGGAGCATATTTCTACCTGATTTCTCCAAAACTTGGACATTAATTGTGAGTATTCTTAACCTATGACAATACAGTTATTTGCGTAAGTGTGGTAACAATGTTTTCCTTTGTAATAGAACACAATTGTAGACACTGGTTATTTTACCAAGGTTTTGACTTGAATGGCATGCTATCAGATACAGACTCCTTTAAGGAACCAAAGTTGATTTATAGAGCCAATAAAAGCCCCTTGCCTCATACCTTGTCTACACAATCTCTGTAGAGATTCCTGACCCGTGGTAAGTAAAGAATGTCACTTTTTGACAGGCTCAGGAGCCCCAAGTTTTCTTAAGACCTCAAGGTGAGGACTTCACCCAATACATACAGGTATTTGCAGGCATGGGCTGTGCTTAAGGCATTCAAGTCAAATCTGAGATTCCTTATGGAATAAAGTTCCAGAAAAGTCAATTTAAAATAAAGAGGAGCCTATATGGCAAAGAACTATGCTTGCTGACTTTATGCAAATACTCAGGCCAAGTACAATAAAACTAAAACTTAATTTGCAAATGAATTTGTCCTATAATTTTTATTCAGTGAAAATGGGACTGGAAAGAGAACATTATGTTTTAAAACAAACTACAGAACACTTCTTGTTAGATTTTGGTCTTGCCTAATGTTTTTCGATTTTTATTATTTTCTACAGTTTGGACTGAATTCTAAAATTCTTCCTGGCTACAAGTCTCCAAAATCATGTTTTCAAATTTTTTTCTTCTTCCTTTTCTTTTTTTCCCCACTTTTCCTGATTTAAAATCACTAAAAATTAAGCCATGCTTTTTTTAAGGCCTGTGAACTGAAGCTAGACAACTCAAACTTCAGAGGAAAATAACAGCAACCTATTTACATACATAAGCCACTTTCATAGCTGCCTACTGATGTATGGGCTTCAGAGTAATATGACCTATATCAATTTTCCAGGATTGTTCTTCTTTTTTTAGTTGTTGTTTTTCCTCCCTTTCCCCCCCTATTTTCTCTTGTAGAATATGAGACTTCACAACCTGCTAAAAATGAAATTTGCTAATAACACGGAACCTACCTGTCTAGGAATAAACTGTCCTAGCCATGAGAGATCAATGAAACCTGAGACTAGATATTCATTTTCTTTAAAATGCTTTAACTGGAAGATTTTAAAAAGGGGGAAATGTGAAAGGAAAATAAGTCTCAGGACCTCAAAATCACTAAGCCAAAGGGAAAAATCCAGCGGGGAATTGCTTAGGGCAAACCTGCCTCCCATTCTATTCCGTTAAAAAAATACCTACTAAGATAAGAAAGGCACACACCTCCCTCACAATTTGTCCATAAGGAAATTCCTTACAGATAAAGGAAACACAGAACTAAAAGTCATCCCTCTTCCCACTGAAATAAATGCATATCTGATTGTTTCCTTTGGAAAGGCTAATCAGAAACTTGAAAGAATGCAACAGTTTATCTTTTATCTACCTAAAACATGGAAGGTGTTTTAGGTAGATGAAACACCTCCCCACTTTGAGTTGTCCCGCATTTCTGGACAGAACCAAGGTACATCTTACAAATATTGATTGATGTCTCATGCCTCCCTAAAATGCATAAAACCAAGCTATGCCCCAATCACCTTAGACACACGTCATCAGGAGCTCCTGAGGCTGTGTCACGGACGCATCCTTAACCCTGGCAAAATAAACTTCCCATATTGAATGAGACTTGTTTCAGATACTCTTGGTTTACAGCTTATACACCTCCAGTAACTAGGATCTCACCACCTCTACAGGCAGCCCTTCTATTTTCAGACAACTCTACTGGTCAAGTTCTAGTTTCTATTAAGCTAAGATTTGGTAGAACTGGGACCTGATCCCTGGCTTTCCCACTCTGTGATGTGACTTTAAAGAAAAGGGAGAAAAGGGAAAGGGAGGGGAGGTAAAGAAGAAGAGGAAGAGAAAGAGAAAGGACAACTGGAAAAGGAAGGAGGAGAAACCACTTTGTTCAATAAAATAATCCATATAACACTTAGTGGCCTGAGGCGCCATCAGTGCATGTCTCCCCCACTGCAAGGTCTCCTAGCATGCATGCTAAAAGGCTGAAGGCTGCCTGACCAGCACAGACCAGGGGCACAAGGGCGTGCAATGACATCAAAGGCCAGGGTTGTTGATCTGTGACATCCTGATTACCCAGCCATTCACTCACTCAGCAGATATTCATTCAGTGCCTACCATTAGTCAGGAATCAAGTACGTCAATGAATAAAATACTGTATCTGTAATCTCTGTTTTAGCAGAGCTTACATTCTGGTAGGGAGCCAGACATGAACTATTTGCCAAGTTGATTATCAACTACAATGATGATGAGGCCTTCTGAGGACAGGAGTGGGGAGATTTCACAGTGTGGAAGGACATCGTCTTGAGGAAGCAGTGTTTGAGCTGAACTCTAAAGGATAAGCAAGAATTAAAAGGAGGAGAGAAGGGAGAAAGGTTCTCAGCAGAGAGAAGAGGGTATGAGGTGAGAAGAAGAGAGGCATGATGGAGAAACTGGAAGGTCAGTGTAGCTGAAGCGCTGAGAGCCAGAAAGGAGGGGCCCAAGAGTTGGTTAGCAAGGTTGGGCAGGCCAGACCCTGCAAGGACTCTCAGGCCAGAAAGGGAGCTGGGTCTGCAGGGAAAGGCGATGGGAAGCTTCCAAGCAGGGGGCTGGCAGACTGGAGACAAGCTATGAGAGGATGGAGGAGGCCAGATTGGGCCCTTAGCAATTGCCTGGGCTGGGGATGCAGCAATTCAGTGCAGGGGCCAGCATTGGAGAAGGATGGAGCCAGTGATTCATGATGTGTTGGGGCAGAAAAATCAACAAGACTTGATGCTTGATAGGATGTAGAACTTAAGGGAAAGAGAAGAAAATTCAGATTAGGCGACTGGAAGATGATGGTCCTATTCATTTGAGGTGGGAAGATAGGAGTGGAAAGGAGGAGTTCAGGTTTGAATCAGCTGAGCTGGAAGAACTTGAGGGCACCCATTGTAGAGACAGCATAGGGACAGACTGGCCAAGTGTCTTGGGATGCTGTGTCCTGCCTTCGGGAGCTGGACAGTACCTGTGCGCTGCATGAGGAGAGGGCTGGGAAGGCTGGCCGTGCCCTCTGACCCCTACTGGGGCTTGCTGCATGAAGCCTGACCCCCGTCGCCCTCTGAGAGCCCGCCACTCCTCTATTCTGGCTCCCACCCCCTGCGGGTGAAGGCAGCAGGGCTCTGCACGCAGCCCTGGGACACACGCCTCCTCTCCAACTCACCCATCCCCAGGGCCCTGCTGCCCACTGGCCTCCAGGGGCTTCACCACACTCACCCACGCCTTGGCAAACTCCATTCCCAAGTGAGTGTTTGGTCAGAGACCCCCCTGCCTCAGGCTCCCCTGGGTTTGCTGAGCGGGAACTCCACACTCTGAGAAGGCCAGGGTCTGCTCCCGCCATGACCTTGACCTCTGGGCAGTGTACGATCCTTACCACAGTGGCCTCTTCCCCGAGGCTCTGGGTGGACACAGAGAGGTCCAGCTCCCCGGAAGGCATACCACTGGCCTCTGCTTCCCCAGGCGTGCTGGCGGGTGCCTTGGCCTCCCCTGCTGCTGTTGCTGCTAAAACCTCTTCATTCTCTGGACCCTGAATAGAAAGTCAGCATGAACCAGGTCAGTGCCCCATGATGCTGATCCACCACAGTGTGGTGTGGAACAGACAGCCAGGGCCCCTCCAGCACTGCGTTCTCCACGCGCTCCCCGTCAAAGCACCTGTACACCAAGACCTCACCTCACACGGAAACCCACAGTGAGACATCAGACAGAAATACAGAAGCCTGGGTTCCTCGCGGGACCACCCCTGCATCCCACCTGTGTGGTGTGCCATCAGCCCCTCCCTGCCAACCCTGAGGGGCGTGGGCTCACCAGCAGCCCTTCCAAGCTGGCCCCTAATCGGAGTGCAGCTTCTACTGGTGCTGAAGTCACTGCGTTGGGACAGAAGTTCGGGTCCTGGGATCCACCTCTCTCTTGTTGAAGGGAGTCTACCCTCATGGACCACTCCCTGTCCCGCTCTCTCCCTAGCCCAGTGCCATCTGGCTTCCACTGCTCCGACAACTCTGAAGCTGCTCTCCCCGAGGCCATCACCGTGAATGGACAAATTCAATGGATGCTTCTCAGTCCCTTGCTCACTGGGACTTCCAGGAGGACAGGACATTGTTGGCCACACCCCAGAGCAGGCCAGCACCACCACTCACCTGACCTCCAACACAACCCCCAAGCCCAACCCCTTTCTCTAAGTTTGCTTCCCCATCCTTTCTCCACTCGGTAGTCAGGTGATCTTCTGGAATTCTAACCTGGCTACATCCATTCCCGGTTTCTTACCCTTCAGTGACTCCCTACTGCTGCATCTTCTCTGTGTCCTCAGAGCTCTCCAGCCACCTCTCCCCAACCCCCGACTCACATTTGACCTGCAGGTGTGCCGCCCTTCTTCAGGCTCCAGGCCTTTGCTCCTGCCAGCTCACCTTGCTGAAACGCCTGTCTCACCCACTCTGCTAGGCGACTTCTCCTTACCCTCTCAGGCTGCCTTAGCATCCTTTCCCCAGGAAGCTTCTGTGCCCCCAAGTCTGGGCTCCAGGACTCTTTTTCGGTGCTCCCAGAGCATCCTGTGCTTCACCTACCACTTACCACAGCCCCTCTTACCACCCTGCCTTCAGGAATCAGGTCTATCCTATTTACTATCAATCCCTGAAACCAGGCCTGGTGCCCAGCACAGTGTGGTGCTCTGCACCCCGCCACTGAATGGTCAATGTTATTTAGTGCTAACTCCGACAGACCAGCCCCGTGAGACTGTCACTGTGTTTCGCAGACAGATGGGGAAAGCCAATGACTGCTCCCACCCAACACAACCCCCAACCCCAGACACACATGAAAAAGAGCTTGTACTCGGAGCTACTTACTGGAGTGACCCCATCCTCTGGGTTCTGGGTGGACATAGAGAGGGTCGGTCCCCCGGTGGGCACACTGCCAGCCTCTGTTTCCCTAGCAGTGCTGATGGCCGCCTCGGCCAGTCCCGCTGCTGTTGTTGCTAAATTCTGAAAACAAAGGCATCACAAGAAGCCATGTCACCGAGCCCCCATCAACATGCCTGTGGCTGAGAGAACAGACTGCCCAGCCTCCTCCAATCACTGCATTTCTGTGGCTTCTTTCCCTCAAGGACTTTCACATCTATGGTTTCATAAATCCGGGGATGGGAGAGACTACCCAGGCACCTATGTCTTGTGTTTGATTCCCAGTGTCTGTGTGCACCTCCAGTAACAGGGAAATCACTGCTCCTGAGTCAGCCTAGTCTAGCTCTAGATATTTCTACTGAGACACATCGCTTCCCTGTGACCTCCCCATGGACCCATCCAGAAGCCATTAGACAATGTCTTTGCCCATGACGGTGCTTCAGAAATGTGCAGGCAGCACCTCCAACCTCCTCAGCCTTCTCCAGACTGGGAGACAGAGACATTCCTGCCTCTTCTCTTTCCCTGCGACTCAGTTTCCTTTGGGAATGCACAGGCAGATTCTCTGAAGGTTTCATAGCAATGGGGGAAATGGAAGGAGAGAGCAGCTCTGGTGCTGTGACAGCAAACTATGTCCTTCCTCATTTCCCAAAGTCTGTTTATTTATTTATTGCAAAAAGGTGGTTCTTTTGGTTACAAAAAACACAGGGCTAATCAAAGTTAAAAAGATTTCCTTGCTGCAGGGCTTCTCAGAATCTATAAAAACGGGAATGCAGAGTGCAGCATTTCCCAAAGTAGTGTGACCACGGAGCCCTTTTCATAAAACATATTAAGTCCTTGCAGAATTACTGTCCCAAAAAACAGAGGAAAGCTGAAGTCACAGGATGTTCAAATGAGACTCTTTCTGACTCAGCATTAGCGAAAGCCCCAAAGGGCAAGTGGAATTTCACAGGTATCAGGTAATCTCCCCATGCTAAGACAAGGAAATGGCACCCGTTCTACCAGCTTCTGCCCATCTCCCACCTCCAGGCTGTGTAAGAAACCACACAGGACTCATTTTGGGTTGGGTGCCTGGAGAGCAAGAATTCCTTTGGAAAGAGTTTTCAGTGTGCTTTGGCTCTTCTCTCCTCTTTTCACTCCAAACCATTTGGTGAGCTGGGTATGTGTTTCTTGGAATTTGGGAGGCACAGACACTGGTGTCTGATTCTCTCCAGGGAGACAAAAGGTGAAAGGAGGGAGCCATTTAGATCCAGAGTTGGGAGAGAGGGACAAGGAAGAGAGAGAAAGGGGAGAGGAGAGGAGGGGAGGTGAGGGAGAAAGAAGAGGAGGGAAGGGGGAAAAGGAGGAGAGGTGAGGAAACGGGAAAGGAGGAGAGGGGAGCGGAGGGGAGAGGAGGGGGAGAGAAAGAAAGGGGAGAGGAGGGTAGGAGGAGAGGAGAGAGAGGGGAGAGGGATGGAGAAGCGAAAGGTATTTGTCCTGCAGTTGTTTTGCTGGAGATAGACAAGATATAATCCCTCCAAAGGAGCTGGCTAAAGCCATGCTGAGGTGGGCTGTGCTCAAAGGGCCGTGAGGAAGATCAGGGCACCCCGTATGGGGTGGAAGCCCAGAGAGAAGTTACAAAGCCAACGATGGAACTTTGGTCCTAGATCCCCTGCTGCAAGCTCTCCCAGGAACCACAAAAGCCCCCATAAGAGAGAGTTCCAACAACAGGCATCTTCCACACGAAAAGCCCAGATCACAATTTGACCAGCCAGGTACATCTGTGTCCATTTCTCCAGGTGGGCCGGCCCCTGCAGATGTTAACAATAGCTCTAGAGATGGGGAGGTCATGAGGATAAGGAGCAGAAAGAAGTCAGAAAATAGAGAGGAAACCCTAACCATGCTTCCCTTTCCTGGCAGATTCCCAGTCTGCAGCAGGCCTGAGTATGGAGGGGAAACTGTGTTTGTAATTTTGTGGAATTGTTGATATTATGTTGGGCTTGACTTTTAAATATCTGTGAAAATCGACTATTACCAGATAGTGACTGACAGAGCTGTGAGAACTGTCTTAAGTTTTCATCCCAGGAGAAGAGAAAGAACGAGCTGGCATTGTGGGTTTTCAGCAGGGCCATCATGAGAAAACCATGCTTTAATTTTGCACCCTAGGGAGCCCAGCATTTCAAAAACTGGCTTCGCAGGTGTAAAAGCCAATTACCAAACAATAGCATGAACACCTGCAGTTGATCTGATTCTGTCTTGAAGAGGACTAAAGGGCTGATAGAGCTATGTGTCTTCACAACTGAGCAGGAAGGTGGGGTTGTGTTGGTGAGGCCTGGACACTCATCACAAGCAAGTGTGAGGACAAGCTTGTACTGCGTGTCGCCCACCAGTCCTGTGCATCCCTGGAGAGCCTCTGTGGCCCTGGGACTCTGACCTCCTCTGTACCACGAGGACAGAGGCAATCTTGATGCTGTTCAACCAAAACCCTCATGGTTCTCTCTGGTGCTCAATAAAATCATCATCAAGTTTGAAATAAGCAAACAAGTCTACTACTGGCTAATCAAATGAAATTCACCATCCACTCACCTTTTCTTCAGCGATGTTAAGGAAGGCCCCTGCTCCTGAGCCACTGTCAGTAATGGGGTCACCATCCACAGAATGAACCCCCTCCAGCGTGTCATTCAGGATCTCACCAGACCCTATAGGAAGCAGGCATCCTGCTATCAATATCATTTTGCAGTCTTAGAAAAGAAAGAGGTGTCTCTTCACCCCACTTGCAAAGATGTTCAGATACCATGACACAGGGTCAAGAGGGGGAAAAAAAAACAAGTTGCAGAACAACATAACAGGGCAAGGCGGGTGTGGTTTCCATTCCAAGAGCTGGCACCACCTGCAGGCAAGTAATTCAACCTCTGCCTCAAGTTCTTTATCTAGAAATGGGGGATCACAATAATTCCCACCTCAAAGGGTTCTTTTGAGTACTGTGTCACAAGGACTAAGTAAGTTAATGCGAATAAAGCATTGAGGACAGCCCCTGGCATATGGTAAGCAACTGATAAATGTTCATTGTTATGGTTTTACATGTGTAAAATAGAAAACTATGAGTGTACATGTCTTATCATTATTATATATAATGACTATGCAACATATTCATGTTATATAATAATGATTACTGTATGACATATATAATATATACAAATGTATGTGTGTGTATATATATGTATGTATGTGCTTATATATTTACATATTTGGCTAAACCACAGTGTTTAGTATTGATATTTTCCAGAGGATAGGAGTAAAAGAAGAGACTATTATTTTTCTGGTTTATACAGCCAAACGTTAATTGAATTGTTCCCTTATGCATATCTTTGTTTTGCAATTTAAAAACCAGCCTGTAATCCCACACTTTGGGAGGCTGAGGTGGGCAGATCACTTGAGGTCAGGAGTTCGAGACCAGCCTGGCCAACATGGTGAAACCCCATCTCTACTAGAAATACAAAACATAGCCGGGTGTGGTAGCACATGCCTGTAATCTCAGCTACTCGGGAGGCTGCGGCAGGAGAATCACTTGAACCCGGGAGGCAGAGATTGCAGTGAGTCAAAATTGCACCACTGTACTCCAGCCTGCCTGGGCAACAGATTGATTTTCCAAAAAAAAAAAAAAAAAAAAGCAAATGTAATTTTGAAACAAAGAAAAGTTATTCATTGCATTGGCTGGGCATGGTGTGTCATGCCTGTAATCCCAGTATTTTGGTAGCTGAGGTGGGGGGATCATTTGAGCTCAGGAGTTCAAGAGCAGCCCAGGCAGCATAATGAGACCACATTCTCTACTAAAAATCAAAACAATTAGCCAGGCATTGTGGCATGCACCTGTAGACCCAGCTGCTCAGGAGCCTGAGGCGGGAGCTCATGCCTGGGAGGCGGAGGCTGCAGTGAGCCATGATTGTGCCTCTGCAATCCAGCCTGGGCGACAGAGCAAGACTCTATCTCAAAAGAAAAAAAAAAATAGAAGCAGCAGCTGCACTACCATGACTGCACGCCTGATACGGCTGGGCTCATGGCAAGCGTGTCCCATGCTCTCCCTCCGCTAACCCTCCTGCTGGTCCACCTGTCCTGCACACCGGGACCCCTCCCACCGCCTTCCTGCAGGTGGGCAGATCCTGAGTGGGAATCCCACGGTTTCAGCCTCCGCATTATCACTCCATGGCGGGTGTGTCCTGCCAGATCCACACTTAACACCCCTGTATTAACCCTGGGAATGAGACTGAGGCTGGGAAGGGCCCTGAAGCCAGGTCAGCCTCTCCCCGGGCCAGCTCTTCCCACACATGCTGTGCTTACGCAGGTCCCATGTCACAGTCACGCTGGGGGAGGTGCCAAATCCTTCACAGGACTCTGTCCCCTCTCCCCACTCCTGTCCCACCCTGTGATGGAACAGCAGCTAGTACAGGTCGCGCACGCTCGTCCTCCCTGCTCTGACCACCAGGGGGTGCCATGCAAGCAGCCGGTTGCCTGGCCTCCCAAGACCTGACCTCTGGGACGAGGGAGGTGAGGTGGCCGCTTTCACCGGTGTCAGGGAAGCGCCGAATGCAAATATTAGGGGCTTTCCTTAGCCAGGGCTTTCTCCTACCATCCGGGTTGTCTACACATCAAGAAGAAAAGGAATACTTTGGCCAGCTCCGTTGCTTCCGATTGACCTTTTGTCTGCTAGATAAGGAGTGTGGCTGATTCCAGGAACAGCGAGCTGCGTTGGGATTGGAGCCGGTCCCCAAGTGGACCTCATCTCCTCAGTCTAGGAAAGGCCTCGCCCAAGCCCCTTCGCCTTGTCCCTTGCTCAGAGATCCTAATTCCAGCCCTGAGAAAAGCATTCGCAATTCCAAAACCACTGCCACAACCGCGGCTAGATTCAGCCCTCTCATCTACCCAGCAGTGGGGATTGTTCACGCTCCCAGAGGCCAGCTAAGGAATCTGAAGCTTGGAAACTGATCAGAAACTTACCCCAGGCCGACAGCAAATAGGGGGCTGAGCAGGGCCGCCTTCCAAGCTGTCTGACTCTCCCCAGCGGGCAGTATTTCCACAGCAACTCCCCCCTGCCTCCTTGGCTGCATCATGACGTTATTAAATCGTCCTATATTTTTTTCTGTCCAATACTCTATACCTTCTCTGACCCACAGACTTCCCAGATTTAGTTGTTAAAATAACACTTATTAACTGATGGCAGAAGCAAAAAGGATAGTGATAAATATTATTGTAGAAGACTTGTATTAATAAAATACAGAAGTACAATAAAGTAAAAACCATCCACAATCCTACCACCCAGAGATAACTGCTCATAACATTTTGATGAATATTACATCTAATATGTGGTGTATCTAATACACACACACACACATCGCTCTACATAGCTATATGTAAATAGATATAAATAACATATTTTCAAAATTAGGGTCATAGACACATAGTTTTAGAATCTGCTTTTGTGGGGGATTATACTATGAGCATGTCCCTGGGTCATTAAATCTTCTGTATCACCAATGTCAGGGCTATATGTATGAATGAAATAGAATTTGCCCAACCAATCCCTACTGTGGGCAGTTTGAGTTGTTTTCGTTCTTAAGAACAGTGCTGCCAGGAATGATCTGGTACCCACATCTTCAGTCTGAAGTGACAGCCACTCTGTGAAATGGCAGAAACCACAGCAATCTCAGGGTCTGGGCCCGTGCCAAGTGAGTGCCTGGGGGCTAGTGTTTCATGTCTGGGCTTTTACCAGTGCTCCTCTGCACAGGTCAGGGGACAAGAGGCAGGGGCCAGAGTTCTGGACGGGCAGCCAGGGGACCAGCTCTCCTCCTAGGGGCTACTGTTGCCTTGCTGGGTAACTGGCCTCTCTCTGGCCATCAGCTTCTCACTTGTGCCACATTGGAGTTTAGCTGATCCTCTGAGAGTTGGGGTGTTTGTGGCAAAAGTCAGAAAGGGTGGGGACTCTGGACTTAGCTCTTCCAAGTGTTTGATTTTACCACCTATAAAATAGTGGCTAGTACTACTGAGTAGGAGGTATGCAGTTGGTGTTGGAGACAAAATATCCAAACACTTGGCACACCGAAGGTATTCAACAAACAGCAAGGATTATTATAAACTTTTCTGTTAAACTCCAGAAGGGGTAGAGTCTGGGAGTTAGAAGCTCCAGATCTGGGGGTTAGAAGCTCTGTTACCTGAGGTCAAATGTTAGCTTTGCCATTCACAAGCCATTTGCTCCTGGCTGGGTTTCTTAATTTCTCTGTGGCTCGATTTCCTCATCTTGTCTGTAAAATGAGGGTGGTTCTCACCCTTTTTTAAAGGGTTGGGGGGATGGTTAAATGAGATGCTGTATGTTACGTACATGGCCCTGGCTGGACACATAGTAATCACCCAATAAAAGGCCGCTATGTAGGCATGTGCATCCAGACTTGCCTTGTTCTGGGCTGCTGTGCTGAAGGACGCTCACGTTGGTGGTTTCTGGGGTCCTCTCAGGTACAGGTTCACCGGAAAGTTCCATGTCCTCAGAGGGGGAGGATGGAGTTGGAGGTATGTTTATAGGTTCAACTTTTGCTTCTTCGGGCTGAAGGTGGGGGGAATGAGATGCAAAATGATTTACTTGGCAGTAAAGAAGAAGAAATGACACTGAATTTCACTGGAGAAGATAATATATCCACAGGATGCTGAATAAACCAGGGGGAAAGGCTGGCCCTGCCTGGTGTGTACCTGGGCAATGGCTACACCTCTCAGGGCCTAAAAAAGGTGCCTGCTAGAGACCATTAGATTCTGTTCAGTTGACAGTGAGACTATTCATCTCAGCCAAAGCTCTCTGAGCACAGGGACCACATTTCTGTGATTCCCAAATCCCACGCCAGCCAGAGGAGGCGCCCAGTAAAGATCTGTTAGATGAAGGAATGATTGAATGAATTAACAAACAAATTAATGAACCAGGCTGCACTCAATAAACTGCATATAAATTCAATGCCAGATGGGCACTAGTCATAAACACCATGAAAATGAAAGATGGGATGGTTCCTTCCAAGGAAACTTCAGCATCTATATAGCTTTCCCAAAGCCAGTCAGTATCTTAACGAACTTTACCAACTAGAGAAAAACAAACAAATGAAAACCCAACAGAAACACACAGTACTTCGGAGATCTAGGCAGAAATCCTGGCATGAGCTCCAAAAGTCATGACATCACCCCTAGACCCAAGCAGCAGCTCATGAGACACAGGGCTTGTCAGCATTCACATAGCCTCATCACTTTCTAAGCTCAAGGGGCTTGGGGGGTGCGGTGCATGGAAGAATCCTGCTGATCAGTGTTGAACTTGTGGTATGAACAAGAAACCAATCTTTGTTTTGTTAAGGCACTAAGGTTTTAAGGTTAATTTGTTACTGAAGCATCACTTACCTATCCTGACTAATAACAGAAAGTTATTTCCTTAATGCCAGAATCTAGCAAATCAATAAATTTGTGGTCCATCAAACAAGGAAGATTCTTAGAAGCCCCATAATTTAGAATTTAATAGTTCAGTTCGTACAGTTAGACCTGGATCAAATCCCAGCTCTCCACTTATAAGCTCAGTTATGTTGGGCAAGTCATGGAGCGTCACTGAGCCTCAGCTTCCTCTTCTGTAAAAATGAGGACCATAAGAACTACTCAAAGGCAGGAAATAGAAAATGCAATGAAGGGCTAAGCACACCTTTATTTGTTACTGAAAACACTGTAAGTGCAGATAAGCAAAAAGAGAAATCACATTGAGTCCTAATACCCAGAGACAATCACCATGGATTCTATTGTACTGCAAAATCTTCTGGCTGGAGGTGGGAGAAAAAGCTTTAAGGAACTGGGCCTTGGAGGATGAGTAGGTTTTAGAACATAGGGGTGGAGAGTTGATGGAGGTCAGGACCTGGCAACCTGAGCTTGGCAAGAGCCCAGGGCTTGAGGAGGAAAGCAGCGGAACAGAGCCCAGGGAGGCAGGGAGAGGGAGGGGCTGGTTCTATGGGGAGAAGAATGGGCTTGAACCCAAGGGCCACAGGCGGTCACCGGGGAGCATCGGGCTAAGGTATCGTGGGCTAAGCTGTGTGTTTGAGGGAGTCCATATTGGTGGCAGTGTGATCATGGACCAGGGGAGCTGGGGCTTACACCAGGTGACTGGGTGGTGGCACTAAGGAAGTCCACAAGGCAGGAATGAAGGCAACGGTGGGAACAGAAAGCAGGCACCTCCCCAGGGGAGGTTGTGAATAAGACCAGGTGGAAAGTCCCCATTTCACCCAGATGATGTTCATCTGGCAGGGTAGATAAAGACCCCTGCCCAAGAAGTTCCTCTCCTCTCCCCGTGAGGGATCAGGGCCGAAGCCACTCCATCGTTGGTTCAAGAACCAACACTTGAGCCTCTGAATGCTCCTCTCTAGTCTGGGGGTAAGGCTGCAGGTGACTGGTAGCAAAGGTGCTCTATAAGGCATTTGGGCTTTGGGATGTAGCAGGCCAGGCAGTCGAGGGTTCAGGAAACACAGGAAGACAACGGGATGGTGGGCTGAGCTCTGTAACTCAGGGTGGCTGAAGGTGGGATCCATCCCACCTTCAGCCAAAAACTTCTTTTGTCAAACTCCCAACAAGGCATCCCAACCCACTGCAAGGGCAGGGTATGGTTCTGGTGAGGTGACCCTCGGGAGCGAGGGTAAGGGGACCTGCCTCAAGTAGGTGGCTTTGGTTTTCAGAGGTCAACATGGATGGGGATCCAGTGTGGCCTGTGACAAAATAGGAATCTCAAGTCCAAAGACTTGTTATTAAAAATGTTGCAATTTGCTGAGCCCAGGATCACCTCCACACAATCAGATTTACTCCATTCTACACAGAGGCCTTACTGTGTGCCAGGTCCTTGGCTGAGCCCTGGGGACACAGAAATGAATAACTAAGACAGCGTGTCTGTCCTCAAGCTGTCAGATGATGGAGGAGGCCCAGACCCAGACCAGACACAGCAAACCACAATTCAGTGTGACGCATGGGATTGCGGGAGTGAGAGCCAAGTGCGAGGAGGGGGCTTCGCTAAATAACGGCCTCCAAGGAGAGGATGTGGACTGGATCCTGAAGGCTAAGTAGGAATTGGCCAGGCAGAAAGGGGGGCTGGGAGGGCCCCTCCAGGCAAACCAAACCACAGGAACTAAGGCGCCATGGAGTGGAGAAAGTGCTCGGTCTGTCCAGGGGACTGTGAGCATCTATCTCGGTGTGGTTGGGAAAGAGGCCCTGGCTGAGGACCAGAATCACCTGCAGAGCTTTTTGTCAATTCAGATTCTAGGATCTTTCACTGCAGACCTACTGGAGCTGAACATCCAGGTCTGCTTCCCCGGCAAGAATCTGCTTTTAAAGACCAACCTCCACCCACAATGCCTCCCCACCCCCCCACGCTGCCCCCACCCCCGACACACACACACACACACACACACACACAAATGACTCTGATGTGCAGCCAGGGCTGAGAACCATAGGAATGTTAATTTCAACAGCATAGAACTTTCTGAAAATGCAAAGAATTAGATCACAGGCACCCCGACCCTAAATGGGGAAGGGGGTGAGGAGGGGCAGTCTTTTCAGTCCCTGACCACTCAGAAAGTCTGCAATTCAGTTCACTGGCGACAGCTGGTGTCTCAAAGGGTGGCAGGCTGGAAAGGGTGAGGATGGGGAAGTGAGATTCATTCCAAGAAAGAAGCCAGACAGACAAGGGGGGACTGTCTGAGCCGAAGAGGGAAATTCCCCATCCTGGAGGGTGGCTGCCGAAAAACGCCATAAAGCCCTTCCAGGAGACGTTAAAAGGGGGAAGTCCCCAGCTCAGGGGTAGTATGACAGAGTGCACCCTGGACCCTGAGCTGAAAACCTGGCTCTGCCGCCTTCAGGCTGGGTGGCCTCCAGTAACTGTCCCCACTGCCCCAGTGCTCTCCTATGTAGAAGAGACCCCTAACAACTCCCTGCAAATGAGACTAAAGGAAATAGAAGCACGTGGATAGCATGAACAGTGGTGTAGACAGTCCAGGTGGACAGGGAAAGCATTCTGATGACTGGGAACAGACAGGTT
This sequence comes from Cacajao melanocephalus, assembly GCA_963573385.1. Taxonomy (NCBI): domain Eukaryota; kingdom Metazoa; phylum Chordata; class Mammalia; order Primates; family Pitheciidae; genus Cacajao; species Cacajao melanocephalus. Next base: position 24,917 of record CAUYLG010075150.1, on the reverse strand, counting down.
AAGGTCAGGACCGCCAGGCCTGGAGGCACAGCCCAGGGGAATCCCCTTTCTAACTGAAGGCAGCCACAGGTCAGCCCAGCCACCGGCCAACCAGGAGGCCCCAGGAGGAACGAGGCCTCTGCACTATGCCCGGTGCTGAGTCCAGCCCTGAGCTGGGCTCTGACCCATCACATCGCCTCCTTTAATCCTCGCAACAAACCCATTCATCAACAATAGCAACAACAAGCACTGGCCAAGCGTTTTGCACAGGGCAATTCATCTAATTCTCACGCTAACCCTATGAGGCAGATCTGCTCTACTGTAACCAAGGAGGAAACTGAGCGTTGGAGAGCTTAAGTCACTTGCTCGAGGTCAAGTGCTAGTAAGTGGCAGAGCTGGGATTCACGCTTGGTGGGACTCCGATTTGCACCAATTCCCGTAAAACCACTGAGGAAAGTGGGGCTGGGGAATCCGGGAAAGAAAGTGCTTGCGGTTCCCCAGAGGCCACGAAGTCCATCAAATCACGAACAACTCTTTCTTTTTCACTTCTCCAGATAGTCTGGAGATTGATTTCACAGCCCACCTTGGCTGACACATGCCCCACATCTGCCCCAGTGCCTGCAGTGCCATAGTCCTGGGGAGAGGCCCCGGATGGGGAGAGTCCCCGGCTGGGGAGTCAGTGGGGCCTGGCTTGAGTCCTGACTTCACAACCCTGTGACCCTAGCAGAGCTGCCCAATCTCCTGGGCATTCATTTCTGAATCTGCACAATGGGGCTGATGCCACCTACCTTACAGGGTGGCAGGAAATAAAAGTGAAGTCATGTATACAATAGCCTCCAGGCACACAGAGGTGTCAAGAAATGCCAGTTCTCTTCCTTCCCCTCCCACTTCTCTACCTCTGTCCAAAGCTGCCTGGCTCCAGTGCCCCTCCCAAGCTTCTCTGCCCTTCTCCTGTCCCTGCGATCATCTCAGGCTCAAACCCCACTCCCCTTTCCTGTCCCTCTCTTGGAGCCACCTTGAGCTATTGGCACCTCTGCCTGAGCTGGCCTTGCTGTGAATTGTGAACTGGTGCACAGGGCAACATCAGATGTGAAGTCTACTCTGTGCCCTGCTGCCCCAGGTCGGGACATGCCGATGGGATGGCCAAGGGCTGATGAGCACACAGGATAGCCACACCGCCCAGAGCAGTTGCCCTCCCCAGTCACCAGGTAGGCAGGCACCTTGGACCTTTGACTTCCTCCATCCCAGCTGGCCAAGAGTTGGCCGCCATCCTGGGGATGGACTTGTCCAACACCGCCCAGGCCATGACCCCATGGATGGGCATCAGGAGACTCATGCTGTTACCTCGGTCCTGCCTATACACCCTTGAGTCAGTGTCTTCCTCTGTACAGAAGGAGATGTACAGAAGGGCTTTTGAGTCCCTCCAGTGCTAACAGACTATAGTTCCATTCTGCTGCATCCACAGCCCTGCTGCCTGAGGTCTGGAATCTCCAGCCACTGCCTTATTTCCATCTCCCTGATTTCTTCCATTAGAGATGAGCTTAGAGAGTAGCCTGACCAGGCAAGGAGACGGCCAAAGCTCTGCTGTGTTTAGTGACTCCGCTGCTGCTTGCTGTTTTCATTAAAAATGGGCTCTGGGTGTCCCCACAATCTGACTCAGTGCTTTCAAAACCACTTCCACGTCTCAGCCACAGGGTGCATTCCCAGGAGGGAGGTGGTCCAGGCCACTGGAAGTTAGGATTGCCTTTCTCATGCGCCAGAAGTGAGCTCCCTGGGGGACTCTGTGACTCACAAGACTGAGGGTCTGACTGTGTTTTCACAGCTGGAGCCCTGAGCAAATGTAACAACAGCCATCGTTCTGGGCCATTTCCCTTGTGCCAGGTGCTGGGCTAAGGCTTGTCCCTGCACTTCATCATCTAACCCTGGAAACAACCCTATGAGATAGGACTGTTAGAATCACCATTCTTGGAAGAAGAGTCGAGGTTCAGAGTGGTTTAGTAAGTTACCCAAGGCCACAGGCTTTTTACCCAAGGCTACAAAGCAAAAGAGCACAACATTTGCCCTTGACAGCCCTCTCATGGTCCCAAGCACAGGGTGGCACTGAGGTAGCTGGTGTTCCAGTTCACTTGGGGATTTTACAAAATGCCCATTGGCTGGTACTTTCCTGACCTCCCCAGATGAGTCAACAATTAAGCTCACAGGTCTGAAAACAGAGAGGTCAGACCCAGGGCTCTGGGCCCCCTCCAGTAATTCTCAGCCTGCTAAAAGCTGACCAAGGTCACATGGCATAGCATCCCAGTACTCACCGGGGCTTGAGTGTAGGTGACGGCTTCTAAGATCTCAGCTACTCCATCTGTCTCTTGCAGCCCACTGGTTTCTCCAGATGCCTGTGTGGAGACAAGCCATGCCACATACAGGGTAGAGCAGGCAGGGCCCATAAGAGTTGAACGACTGGGAAAGTCACAAAAACTGACAAAGCAACTCTCCCATAGAGGAACCACGTGTGTATGTGTGTGCGTCTATCAGAGACAGAGACGGAATGGGGTTAAGGAGACTGTGTGTGCAGTGTGCATGGTTGGTTATTTGTTTTATTTATTTATTTATTTTGAGACAGGGTCTCTCTTACTCTATCGCCCAGGCTGGAGTGCAGTAGTGTGATTTCTGCTCACTGCAAACTCTGCCTCCTGGGTTCAAACTATTCTCCTGCCTCAGCCTCAGGAGTAGCTGGGACTACTGGCATGCGCCACCATGCCCAGCTAATGTTTGTATTTTTAGCAGAGACAGGGTTTCACCATGTTGGCCAGGCTGGTCTCGAACTCCCGATCTCAAGTGATCCACTCACTTCGGCCTCCCAAAGTGCTGGAATTACAGGCATGAGTTACTGCTCCTGGCCTGGTTATTCATTTTATTTCCTTCCACATTTTATTGCTCAAACAAAATACACAATCATTTCACAATCTCTTTAACATACCAACTTTCATTCTATCCAGGTCCCCACAGCTCTCCCAACCTTTGTGAGGCTGTCATTGGAATGTTGCTCTGGGAACAATTACAGCTGAAGCACGACTTCCTGTTGCTACCTAGTCTTTCTAATTAGCCTCCTAAAGGCAGACAAGGAGCCCGAGTGCCATGATTTTGTAACCAATCCCTTGTTCTTGGACTACTGGGTTGTTTCTACTTTTTCAGTGTTAATGACGATGCAGAGGTGAACGCGAGACTACGCTACTCAGCGTCACATGACTGTCAGGCTGGGACCACAGGCTCACGGAGCACAGGCCTTCTCACGGGCCCAAATTCCACCTCTCGGGCTTTCCAGTGGAATTGACAGCATTTTGTTTTTTACGAAGTTAACAAAATCAATTTGTGTTCTGTTGTGGGGTTGACGTCACCCAAAGAACAATAGGAATTGCAGAATGTGCTACCTTCTGCTCCCCTCTGACTGCCTCCTGGGACCCCTTGTCCCTCGGAGGCCTCACCCTTGCTTGTCATTGGTCAGGCATGACCTGCTCCCTAACTCGCTTCCAGTTCCTCCTCTTTCCTCTTCCTGCTCTCACCTGACATGCTGAGTTTGGGTTTGTGGACCTCCCCGTGTTCCCATCATGCTCAGCTCTGTCATCGTATTTGCATATGGGAGTGTGTATGAGCAGCTTGAGCCGGGGGACAGTTCCCAGTTTATTCCTTTATCTCCAGCACCTGCCCAGGAATGGCACCCAGCAGGTGCTCAGTCCACCTTTAGAGGAAGGGAAGGAGGGAGGGTGGAAGGAGTCATCTTTTTTTTCCTCCTCCCCACCACTCCATCCCTAGCTTAGGAGTGAATTCATTTGCCAAGTATAAAAGCTAAGTTGAGGATTGTTTTTATAGGAATTTACTCCCAGAATATCTCATTTTAACTTTGATTTTAGAATCCTGACACCATTTCTTGGCAAGAAGGCTGGAAAGCAGGCCACTGAGGGCCACAGCCATGGAAGATCCTGACACCTTATAAGAAACACAGCTCCCCGCACCAGAGATGGCTGAAGCTCTTTCAAAAGTGAAAGGACGCCAAAAGCCCAAAATAGGACTCGAGGCAGTGCTTGCCAAAATGAGAGGTTTCAGAAACTCCACGCCATTGTCTGGGCATCCAGCCCTCCCAGGCCGCCCGGATGCTGGGGTTGCAAGGCCCTCTGTCGGGTATGGGGGAGCTCACCGATGACTCTTCGGTGTCACACAGCTCCTCGGGAGTCCTGGGGTCAGGGTGCACGGTGAGCTGCTGGATGGAGCCCTGCGGGAAGAGAGAGGGATCAGAAGCAATGGCGTGCATGTGCACAGCATGACTGCCAGTGGAAGACATGGTTGTTTTTGTACTGGAGAAGAACAAGTAAAAGCATGAGAATGAGGCCTCAATGACAAAGCCAGGCCACCTCTTGGCCCATTCTCAGTTATGAGGGGACTCTCCTTGGGCCAGTATCATACTGACCCCTGGGCTAGAGAGGTCCTTGGGGAGCACTGTGTTCAAGTGTGGACACCACAGCAGCCTCCTGTGTCCAGGTCCCCAGCTTGTCAGTGGCAGGCCCTGAAACACACATCTCCCTCTCCCAGAAAGTTCCCTCCCCTGTAGCTCAAAGCTTCTGTGCTTGAAGGCCTAGTCCCAAAAAGGGCTGCCACAGCCTCCCTACCTCCACTCTCATCCCCTCTCCCCACACCTGACAGCTTCCTCTCCACAAGGCCCCCAAAGTGAGCATTTAAAAACTGCCCATTGGATTTTAACTTCTTAGCATTCTCCGGTGTCTTCCACTCTACTCCAAATAAACCCAAGCTCCACCCCGCAGGGCTGTCCTGTTCACCAATGAGACGTTAGGAAATACATGTGCTGACTAAATGAGTAACTGTGATAACCTAGCGATCTTCAGAATGCCTTGTTCATAAAAGCCCATTTTGATAGTAAAGTCAGTTAATTTTTTTTTGAGACAGAGTCTTGCTCTGTCACCCAGGCTGGAGTGCAATGGTGGGATCTTGGCTCACTGCAATCTCCGCCTCCCGGGTTCAAGCAATTCTTTTGCCTCAGCCTCCTGCGTAGCTGAGACTATAGGCGTCCATCACCACACCCGATTAATTTTTGTATTTTTTGTAGAGACAGGGTTTCGCCATATTGGCCAGGCTGGTCTCGAACTCCTGACCTTGCGATCCACCCGCCTGGACCTCCCAAAGTGCTGAGATTACAGACGCGAACCACTGCGCCCAGCCAGTTTAATTTTTTTTAAAGTGCACGTTGCCCAAAAGGAGAGAGAAGCTCCCTCTCACTCTGGTATTCTAGTGTATCCCACATTTTCAGAAATTACTTAAGTGCAATTGCCACCCATATCCAAAGATCAAACCATTCAGGGATATGACAAACCTGGCTCTTTTGTATAAAATCTTAAAATGTACAAAGTGCTTTCACACAGGTTAGCTTATTTGACCTAGAAGCCTGTGGGGTAGGTTTTCTTATCTCCACTTACAGATAAGAAAACAGAGAGGATCAGAGAATTCAGATAACTGTCTCAAATCCACAAGGTGAGTTGAAAACTGAGGATGGAAATCTAGGTTTTGGGGTTCCAGGCCTAGTGTTCTTTCTCACCATAACATGCATGCCTCTTTGAGGACATAAGGATAAAATAATAACAATAATAGTTGCTCCATTTATTGCTTGGTGAGTCTCTGTCCATCCACCTCCCTGATCTGCCTGGAGTGGGACTTTGACTCACGGTGAATCTCTCAAGCCCTGTAGCTCCTGCATTGCCCACGAAGATTCCAGCGCTGGACTCGAAAGCCAAAGGCTGGGAGGACCGCTGGAAGGAAATGTGGCTGTGCTCCTCACAGTCCACGAGGAGGGTCACTTCTTCACCCTGGACAATCACGGCGAAGCGGTTCCACCTGTGGGTCATCATGGGCACCGAGAAGGCAGCCACCTCTTGGGACACATGGGAGCCCGGCTCCGTGTAGTAGAGGATGATCCGTTGCTGGCCGTCCTCCACACCTGAGAGCCGCAGGCCCAGGTAAATGACCTTCTGGAAAGCGTCAGTGATGGCAAAGAGCACGCCGCCGCGGGTGCTGCTGGGCTTCACCGTGACGCTGATAGCGAAGTCCCTGAAGAAGGTAGATGGGATGAGGGTCCTGGCTGGGCGGCCGACGTTGGCACCAGGCCCGAAGCTGTAGGCTGGGAAGCCACCATAGCCTGTGACAAACGATACGGAGGAGGGCAGCGGGACACCGATGAGCTGCGTGAGGTCCAGGTGACCCTGGGAGGCCGACTCTGCAGGGGAGGAGAGAGAGGCCATGCTTTACAGGTATATTCCACTATGCTTGAAAATGAGGAAGAAACGCAGTCACAGATGAAATGAGATCACTCAGGAACCCCGCTGAAACTGTAGTTCCGAAATGGTGGTTTTTCAAATGTTTTTGATCATGACCCACAATAAGAAATGCATTTACATTCCAACCCAATATACACATGTGTAGTCAAACAAACGTTTCATAAAACATTATTCACTTTTAATACTCACCAGGCCCTCAAATATTTTTTTCCATTTAATTATTATTTTTCTGTTTTTTTTAAAAAAAAACATGCTGGAAATGAAGTACTAAATTGATTTTATAACCCACTAATGGTTCATGACCTGCAGTTTGGAAAACACTTATGAATAATCCCCAGAATACATGATGGTCCCCTATCAACTTGGAGATTTTTTTTCCCCCACTATAAAACTGAATAGGGGCCAGGCATGGTGGCTTATGTCTGTAATCCCAGCATTTTGGGAGGCTCAGGTGGGTGGATCACTTGAAGTCAGGAGTTCAAGGCCAGCCTGGCCAACATGGTGAAACCCCATCTCTACCAAAAACAGAAAAATTAGCTGGGCGTGCTGGTGCATGCCTATAATCCCAGCTACTTGGGAGGGTGAGGCAGGAGAATCGCTTGAACCCGGGAGGCAGAGGTTCCAGTGAGCCGAGATCGCACCACTGCACTCCAGGCTGGGTGACAGTGCGAGAGTCCTTAAAAAAAAAAAGGATAGGTTTGTTTTGTTTTGAATGAAGTCTATTTTTTAAGTACCTCAAGCAAGTGTAAGGGGAAAATCAGGGACAGAGTGAAGTGTTCCCAAGCCTCAGGACAACTGAAATTTGTGTCATTGCCAATATCTTTACCGTCACTGCCGCCATCATCATCATCATCATCGTCATCATCATCACCATCATCCACATTCCCTAAGTTCTCTCTGTACCAGGCCCTGCTATAAGCTCTGTATATACATTAGCTCGTGTAATCCTCACAACAAGCCTATGAGGTTAGGTACTCTTATTCCCCTCTTACATCCGAGAAAATTGAGGCTTAGAGAAATTAACAAATTTGCTTAAGGTAAGTTGCACACAGGTTTCAAACCCAGAGCATCTGACCCCAGATTCTATGCCACCACACCTTGCTGGGAGAAATGACTGAGCTCCATTATGGTGTCCTGAAAAGGGCCCCAGGCTCAAGAATGTTGGCCCATCCAACTATTTTCTTCAGGAAAAGACTGCAGAATGGCTTGCAGCAACACGCACCCACTCCTGAGTTGATGTCCAAGGTACCAGCACTGAGCTAGGAAGGCAGGTCCCAGGGAGAGGGGTATGAGACCTCTGCAGCCAGGACAACAGACAAGTAACACCCCTTGGCCTCGGAAGAGAAGCTGGATCCTGAGGATTCAACCAGATGAGGAGGCCTGAAATGAGTGAGGATCAGAATCAAGCAGTGTCCTCTTCTGGAGGCCAGAGGGCAGGGCAGACTCACTTGGTGGCTGTGTGAGTGATGGCCAAAGGCCAGAGGCCATTGAGAACCTGAGTGGTCTCTGGGGACTTGGCGGGTTGGTCTCCAGAGAAAACCCCAAACACTCGAGGGCCCCTCTAAGAAAAGCCCTACCTGAGGAATCAGCCTGTTTTCCAGTTTACCCAACTTGCCACTGTCTTACTGGACACAGCTAAGTAGCTGTGTGACCTCAAGTGAGTCACTGAACCACTCCAAGTTTGAGTGTCTTCCTCTATCATACAAGGCACTAGAATGAGCTCCAAAAGAATGACTAAATGAGACCGTCCATGGAAACCCCTGGTCAATAACGGTAGCAATGCAGCATTCACTGTTCTTTATTTTTATTATATCCACTGAACAACCTCCAGAGGTCAACGAGCAGGGATGATCACTCCTGCAGCACTGACCGGGAAAGTGAGGCTGACATGGGAGCCTGCCTCTGTGCCCTTGAGCTCCCTTATAAAGTGGAATAATAACGTGGTTTTCGTACATAATTTTACTTAGTCCTCACAGCAGCCCTGGAAATTAACTGCTATTATGCCATTTTGCAGATGAAAAACTGAGGCTTGGGAAGAAGGTCACCCAGCTAGTAAGAGGCAGGACATTTTCGAGCCATGGGTGGCGTGATTTCTGGCTGATTCACTGCTGCAGCCTCACTGAGATGGGGGAAGTCTCTACGGAGGTTGTGGGTGGGGCTCCACCTAGTCTGCCTACCGTATCAATGACCCTTCAGCAGCAAGAAGGATGCAGTCAAGACTCCAGGTGGTCCAGAAACTCAAACTTCCCACATGTACTTGGTGGCTGGGAGAGGGAAACGCCCCAACTGCCATGCCCCCACCCCGACTCCACAACACTCACAGAGAAGGCTGCGCACTGCCAGCATTAACCTCAATTATTATGAAATATTTAGGTTTAATAAAAAATACAGTATAAAGAATAATATGAGGCACTTGGTGGTTAAATGGTTAAAATGGCAAATTTTATGCTATGTATGTTTCCAATTAAATTTAAAAGAAGGTGAGTAATTAGCCCAGAGGGTTGTTGTGAGGATTAAAGGACATAATACAAAGAGCTGGCACATGGAAAATACTTAAAAAATGGTGGATATCATAGCTGGACACACTGTGACCCACAACTGTAATCCCAACACTTTGGGAGGCCAGGGAGTGCAGACTGCTTGAGCTCAGGAGTTCAAGACGAGCCTGGGCAACATAGTGAGACCTCATCTCTACAAAACAACAAAAAAAGCCAGGTGGTGTGCACCTGTAGTGGTGGTGTGTACTGGTAGTCCCCACTACCCAGGAGGTTGAGGTGGGAGGACTCCTTGAGCCCGGGTGGTCAAGGCTGCAGTGAGCCGAGATCGTGCCACTCTACTCCAGCCCGGCTGATGGAGCAAGACCCTGTCTCAAAGAAAAAAAAAAAAAAAAAGGTAGATATCATCATCATTGTCATCATCATTGTCATCATCATTGTCATCCTAGACTTGCTGGTTTAGAAAAGAACCCCAGAGGTCACCTGATACAACTATCTGTTTCAACATGGTTTCGCCATGTTGGGTAGGCTGGTCTTGAACTCCTGAGCTCAGTGATCCGCCAGCCTTGGCCTCCCAAAGTGCTAGGATTTCAGGTATGATCCACTGCATCCGGCCTTGACCTTATATTTTCACAACAGTACTCTGCAGTATAAATAAGCCACAATGGGTTGATTCACATTTCTGTTGGAAAGTGGGGTTTCCATCAATATTACAAAGGATACTGCCATGGACTCCCTTATACACATCTCCTCGTGCTTACCTGTGCAGGTAATTCCACCAGCTGGAAGTAGAATTATTGGATAATATGGGTGTGTACACCTGCAACTTCCCTGAATGTTGCAAAATTGTTTTCTGAAGCAACTGTGTCATGTTGCACACCCACCAGCAGCGTATTCTTGCCAACATTTAGGGGAGGCAGAGAAATGCGATTTGGGAGAGGTCCATGGGGCTTTTCGCCTGGAGTGACGGTGTTAATTGTTTAGGTGGTATTCAAATAAGCATTCATTGTATTTTTCTTTATAGCAACTTTCATGGAAAATATCTCACACAATTTTTACGAAAATAATTAACCCTCCTTCGACAAAAGAGCACATCTGATCCTGTTGCTGTCCTGCTTAGAAGCCTTCTGTGAAATATGATTATTCATGGCCCTCAGGGCTGGGGCTGACCAGGCTACTGCCACCTGGCCCAAGAGGCCCTCTGTGGCAGGACCCAGCTGCCCTCCCTACTCCCTGACATGCCTGACACAGTCCCCCGAGTGGCCCATGCTGTCCCAGGGCCTCCCGCCCCTGCCAGGAATGCTTTCCTGTCTGCCATCTTCCCCAGTCCAGCCCAGTTATTTTGCCTTAATGACTCTGGCTCATCAGCCCAGGAGGCCTCGTTTCCCCTAAAATCTCTATTCACCTTCTGCATCCACACCCTCCCCTCTGGGGGATGCATTAGAAGTCCTCTCCATGCACTCTGGGGTCCTCTATCATAGCCCCTGCATGTTACTATTGGGTCACTTGTCTCTCTTCCCATTGGGCCATCTGTGTTCTTAGTAACAGCCCAGGGCTGATGAGCACATGAATGAACAAATGAATGAATGTGTACACATTGTTGAATCCCCTTTTTAAATTTTTTTTTTTTAATGAGACAGAGTGTTGCTCTGTTGCCCAGGTGGGAATGCAGAGGCATGATCACTGCTTACTGCAGCCTCGACCTCCAGGCTCAAATGATCCTTCTACCTCTCAGCCTCCCAAATGGCTGGGACTATAGGCATGCAGCATCACACTCAGCTAATTATTCCATTTTTTCTAGAGACAGGGTCTCACTATGTTGCCTACATTGGACTTGAACTCTTGGACTCAAGTGATTCTCCTGCCTCGGCCTCCCAAAGTGCTGGGATTACTGGTGTGAGCTCCTGCACCCAGCCTCCAACCCCCTCATTTTAGAAAAGACTAAACTAAGCTTAATAGAGAGAAAGTGTTTGCTGGCCATGAATTCAGATTTGATTCTCAGTTGAATACTAATCCTCTCCAGTTTATAACTTGCTTTAAAACAGAAACTGATTTTAGTTAAAAGGTTGGTAAATTTGGTTAAATTTGACCACATAGAAGTAAAAAAGTTCTGCATAGCAAAAAATAACAGTAATGATAATCACCACAATGTCAAAGAAACCCCCAAACCATGAAATGGTATTTCCTACGTAGATCACAGACAACAAACTAATTTCTCTAATATGCAAAGCAAATGAATACCCAAAAGAAAAATGGGCAAAGAATAGAAAATTCTAGACACAGTAAAAGAAATTAAAATGGCTCCTAAAAGTATAAAAAATACTTAATCTCATTCATAAAGAGAGAAAGACAAGTTAAGATTACAAAGAGATACCATTTTCCCTATCAGATTGGCGAAGATCAGAATATGCTATGTTGGCAAGAGTTTAAGGCAGCGGGCCCTCTCCTGCACGGCTGGCGGGAACATAAATCGGTATAACACGGTGGGAGGCAATTCGATAACATTTATCAAAATGACAAATGCGCAGGTACTCGTGGACCCAGGAGTCATACTTCTATGAATTTTTTAACAGATAAAGTTACATATGTGAAATACAAAGTACATACAAAAATATTCACTACATTGTGGTTTCAATTTACCTAAAATGCCCATCTTTGGGAATGATTAAGAAAGTAATAAATTATGATAGGTTCACACAGTGAAATCCAAGCCAGCCTTTCAAAAGATGTGATTCTTTACATACTAATATGAAACAATCAACAAGACGTATTATGTAAAAACAAACAGACAAAATAACAAGGTACAGAATTGAATTGCTATCAGTTGGAAATTTATGTGCTAATACAAATTAAATAAAGAAGATATATTCAAATACATATATTACAGTATCTCTAGAAGAATACACAAGAAACTGGGGCCAGGGGCTGTCTCCAGGGAAGGAAGCTGGAGGCTGGGGGCTGGGAGACTTGCTTTTCACTGGATACTCTTTTACATTTTTTCTATTTTATAGCATATACACGGTATGAAAAGCAAAGACATTTACATATTTTTAAAGAGATTAACTCCTTGGATCCACTTTTAGAAATCATAAAACCTATTCTTGCTTTTCCTTACTCAGATACAGCTTATCTTTGTACAGAAAGAAATAAAAAAGAAGGAAAAGAAGCAAAGAAAAGCAAACATCCCACTGAGATTTCTTTTCTCCCCTCCACGCTTTAAAGATAAAAACAAAACAAAACCACAAACACCCTACTGATCGCTCTGCTTTCTTCTTCACTTATCCAATCCAGTAAAAAGCTTTTCCTCTACTTCCTCTCTCTCTCCTGCTGGGAACAGGAGGGGGAAGTCTCTTTCTGCTGGGAAAATTCCTGGTGCCACAGAGAGTAAAAGCACCAGAGCTTCACATCCTGTGGCTTGTTTCCAAGTGGTGGTCTCTGGGGGCTCCAGGGCCAGGTAGGGTTCAGGGGACACTGGGGGAAGGTCCTGAGAGGCTCCCACTCAGAAGGCTCATTGCTTCAAGCAGCCCAGTGCGTCCCATGGCCGGTAGATCCTGGCTTGTGCGTGGCAATTCTGGGAATTCTTATGCCCAGGAGTCTGCTTAAAAACAAAAATTCATGAATCTATCCAACATCCTTGTTTTACAGACTGGAAAAGTGATGTTCAGGGAGACTTCCATGACCAGGAGGCACAGCCAGGAAGTGACAGATGGGACAGCAAAGCAACGGTGCACAGAGACTTGGAACCACAAGTCCCAGAGCTGGTGCCCTCCTACAGCCCCCGACCTCTCCAGACCCTGGCCGGTGGTTGATCAGCTGGAAAGGGGGCAAAGGAGGCAGGCTGCAGCAGAGAACATCCTCCACTTCGGACACAGCTGTGATGAGATCCCGCCTTTGCCCTTTACCAAACACAAAGCCTTTGGGTGATGACATCCTGGTGATCAGGGGAGGCCCTTGCCCACTTCCCATGTGGGGATTCAATGAGAGGACAGATGGAAAATGCAAGGTATAAGCTTAGCAAAAACCAGAGTCTGCAAAAAAGATCCCTTCCTAACCCACCCGCCCTCCAGCCCCCTCGGCCTTAGCCATTCAAGACAGGACACATGGATAGGCGCTGGCCCACGTGAATAGGCAAAGCCTCCCCCTGTGGCCTTGTTTCCACAGGGTCCGCCAAGAGGGAGCCCAGCCATGAATCTAGAGCAAGCCCAAGTCAGCCTGGCAGCCCAGCCCTGCTCTCAGCAACCCCCATCACATCAGTCCACACACACTGTCCCATGGCATGGCATGGCATGGTAGGGGACGACCTCTGGCCTGGAGTGACCCATGCTCTCTCATGGTTGCGCCTGGGCCTGCTGGCTCATTTCCCCTTGGCCTCCAGCAGGAGGGCCACCTGCTCAGGCAGCCACCAGGGAGGGGAAGAGAAGCCAGGGAGCCAAGAAAAACAGGCCCAGCAACTGGGTCCATGGGCTTGACCTGGGATGGCTCTGTGCTGGGCAGGAAGGGAGGAGGGTGGAGATCGCAGCTGGTGGGAAGGCATCCCACCATTTTGGAGGGGATTGGGGACTGGCGCGAAGCATGCTGATGGGGGCTGATCATGGAACTCTCCAGGCTGAGGATTCTTGGAAGCAGCCCACAATTATCCCCAGATAATAATACCTCTCTTAGAGGACAGTTGTGTGACTTAAATAAAATAATATACCTAAAATGTTTAGCACACTGCTTAGCACGCATAGTACTTAATAAATGGTAGCTTCCATTTCTTTCACTATTATTGTTACCCTGCTATTTCCCCATGCAGTTGCCATACTGGAAAACTCAAACTCAAGGTATTCTGAATGGGTCCTACCTTTTTTTTTTTTTTTTTTTTTTTAGACAGAGTCTCACCAGGCTGGAGTGCAGTGGTGCGATCTCAGCTCACTGCAACCTCCGCCTTCCAGGTTCAAGCAATTCTCCTGCCTCAGCCTCCTGAGTAGCTGGGACTACAGGCGCGTGCCACCATGCTCAGCTAATTTTTGTATTTTTAGTAGAGATGGGGTTTCACTATGTTGGCCAGGTGGGTCCTACCTTTTACACCTCCGAGCCTTTGTGTATGCTGTTCCCTCCACCTGAGGAACTGCTCCACATTTCTCAGGGCATGTCACCACCTCCTCCAAGAAGCCTTCTTGGATTCCCCCACCAGGTAGTCTGGGCATTCCTGCTTGTGCACTTGGCCCTGACTCTATGTAGCATATATGGCATTACATCACAGAGGTGTCGGACCCTACCATTTTGGAACCTCCTTAAGTGTAGGAACTGGGATCCACTTCTCCCTGTCTCCCCCATACCCAGGCTCTGTCCCTGAGCAGGTCCTCAGAAAGTGCCTGCTGGCTGAACTAAATCCTAGGCATTCCAGAATCAAAGGTACCAGGCTCACAGTCTGTGGCCCTGGTGAGAGTCACTGAGGTTGGGCTCCAGTCCGACATCCCTCAATGACCTCACGGCATGCTCATCCATTGCCTGAAAGTCCAGGCTCCCTCCCACCTCCATGATGCTGGGTCTGCTGGCCCAGGGAGCCCATCTGAGAGGCATGAATCCATGGGGCAACGAGAGGCCTAGGAAGGGGAGGCAGGACTCAGGTTCAAGGCTCTGTCCATGACCTTGGGCCAGCTGCTCCCCCTCCCTGACCTCAATTTCCCCATCAGAGAGTTAGACCAGATGGCCTCTCAGAGCCACATCCACTGTGATTTATTCTATGTATTTCCACTGCTTTCAAACACCTCCTGGGGCTACATCTGACCAGTCTTATTCTCTCCCTTCATTAATGCTTAGAGATACCTCCATTTCCAGTGGGAGGTTTTCAACTTACTTTTCCAATTCATGAATTTGATATTTCTAAAGCCCCCACCTTGTGCCTTGTGGAGTGCTGGAGACATGGAGCTAAGTCTGGAATATGTGCACTCAAGCAGCTCACTATCTGGGTAACTATTAGCAGTCATCTGCTCATACTACAAGCTCCAAAGCCTTCAATGGCTCCCCAGTGCCGTCAGCATAAAAGCAAAATTCCACTCGAGAATCCCGCTGCTTCATCTCCTCATTCTCCCCCTCACCCTGGCTTTGCCTTCACTCATGCTATTCCTTCTAGTGACATCACCCTTCCCCATCTTCTCACATATGAATCTTTCCAGTCTGGCTCAGCTGCACCCCAACACTCGGGAGCCCCACTCTCACTCCGCAAAAAGAGCCGAAGTTATCCCCCTTCCTCTAAACATCCACAGAGCCAAGGGAACACTGTGAAGAAACAAGTGACAGGGAGACAACCTGGACCTCCCTCCCTTAAATTTAGCTCAGACTCCAAAGTGCAGTTTTGGGGTGGCCTCTCCTCAGGACGCAGAGAGGAGAAATCAGACAGCTTCAGAGGCAGAGGAGGCAGAGGAAAATCTGAGCAGTCAGGGCAGGGTGCGACTTTCCTCCCAAGGGTCCAAAGCCAGTTTCCATGGAAACCAGGCAGAATCCCAGCCATGAAGAAATAAACAGAGCAGGATTCAGGTTTTCCTTCCACACAGATGACAGCGATCTGGCCAGAGATGAAGAACAGGAATGAACCCTCACCTCTCCTCCTCTTCCCTGCCACAGGCTCAGGGACATCATCTGGCACTTCCCCTACCCCGCTGGGCCTCGGTTTCCCCTTCCATGCGGTGGGCTGGATCAGTCCTTCCATCTGTGGGGTCCTGAAGCAGTGCCCGGGACTAGCCTGAGCTTTGGAGCCTTGCCTCCCTAGGGAACTGTAGCTGGCTTTGCAAAGCTGTGTCTCACAGATGATCGTCTGGGACCTCAGCCCAGCGCTCGCGCTAGTTAGCATTTAAGGCCCCAGGAGGCTAAGGAGCGTTCCTCTGGCTCCCGGTGAAGGAGCCCTACGGAGATGTCCGGATGGAGGCTCGAGGGAGGCCGAGGACGTCCCGCGACCGTGCACGGCGGCGGCCCCTGGCGACCTCTATGGGAACTGCGCTTCCACCAACCGCAAGAAAGGTTTTCCCGCTGGTCTGTGAACCCGGATCCAACAGACTTAAAGCGAGAGGTCTGTAAGGGACCCAAGAGAGCAGGTCTGAGGCCATGCAGTGAGTGTGGCCAAGCCAGGCCTAGAACCCATAACGCCTCTTTTCCCTCCTCTGCTGTTTCCCTGCTCCGAGTGCTGGGGAAGGTCGAAGGTGCCCCTCCGGCGCCCCTCCCATTTCCACACACGTCTCTAAAGACAAACGGCACACTTCAGTCAGCTTAAACGGGGACACGGTGACCCCTGTAAGCGGGTCGTGTATTCCCACTGGGGGGCCGGGGCTCAGGGGGTCCAGATGACCCTATACTGCCTGTGGCCTGGGGCTGGACCAGTAGGATGAGGGTATGTAGGATAAGGTGGGTGGACTGCCCTTGGGACCCCAGAAGGGCTCCTGGGGCCTGAATTTCCTGGCACTCAGCCCCTGGGGAGAGAGGAGGTCCAATTCTCCTCCTCTGCACCTGTGGCATGGGGGAGCAGACCTCAGAGAAGCCACGTGTCCGTCTTCCTTGCCCTTTGCCAGCTTGTTCTGCCAGCGAGTTGGAAGGGCGGGGTTCTTGCATCTTCTGGGATTGTTCTTTCCCTTCCCTTTGGACACCCCTACAGAGAGGTGGCCCCGAAGGACCCTGGGTATGTCTAAATTACACCTCCTGGCATGTGACTTCCCTTTCTCCCACCTCCCTGGAGGGACAGGAGCTCAGCAGCCACAGACTCTGCAGGACAGTGCAGCTCACCATTTGTGGAGAAGCCTCCTACGATGCGCACCCATCCAGAGCCACCTGGCTTCTACTTGCCCTCTCCACTCATGGCCACCTGACCATTGCTGCACAATTCAAAGTCTTCAAAAGTCCTTTCTCATGCTGAACTGAGGCAGCTCTCCCTGTAACTTCCACCCGCCTGGCTGGGCCCAACTCTGCCCTCAGACCACACACAAGTTAGCCTCACCCACATCCAGACCTCTCAGATGCTGCTTGGGGTGGTGGAAAGGGCCTCGGCCTGCAAGGTGCACTCTGCCACCAACTTGGCATATGACTTTGAGCAGTCCCTTCCCTTCTCTGAGCCTCAGGTTCAGTATCTGCAAAACTAGAGCCTTGGACTAAATGTTTTCCAAATGCCCTTGCCAGGTCTGACAGCCTCATCGCCTGCCTCCTCCTTGTCTCCCGCCTGTGTTTCAGTTTTTCTAACCACCCCTAACTGCCGGTTCCTTCAGCCCACAGCCTTCAGGCCTGGAAGAAATGATCCAACAGGGGTGGGGACAAACCTAGCCCTCCCCACAGATTTCCTTGTCTTTGGCCAGTGAGGCCTGGCCAGAGGCAACGAGCACTGTGCTCAGGAAAATGTCACAACTTTGCTGTGCGGAAACTCAGCCCCACCCAGGCTGGAGTCTCTGGGGCTCCTGGTTCCACCTGACTCCCTTCCCAAGGAAAATGAACACAAAACAACTCAAGGTACCTGGGGACCCATCTGCACCCAGCAAAGATGCAAGAGGTTCTTAGAAAAACCTATCCCCTGATGCGTTTCTTAGAAAAAGAACTGTCTCCCTGCCAGGGAACAAATCCTGGATCAACTTAGAAAGGAGACCTGGCTTGGCCACAATCAAAGACCCTATTTTTCTGAATTACAGAAGAGCATTTTTCTACATGTAAACTTAGAACGCCTCCTTCTCTTTTCCGGTTTTCATATATAGCATAGGAATTTTCCTGTTCAATGAAGTTACTGTATGAGCTCTCCTCCCTCTCTCTCTCCCTCTCTCTCTTTCTCTCTTGCTCTTGTTCTCTCATTCTTGCTTTTTCAAGCCTCTGACCTAAACTGAGAAGATGATTTGAGGAAGCCTGGAGCTGGGGTCCTGGCTGAAGCTTGGTTTGTCTGACCAGCAGCTGGAAAGCACTTAGCCCAGCACGAAGAAGTAGCACTCACCTGTCCAGCATCCTCTCCTGTTTCCAAAGCATCCTCTTACCTGTTCCTTCTGCCAGGAGGGGGAAAACGCAGAGATCATTCTCTCATTTTGCAGAGGAAGGAATCACGCCCCAGAGAGAGGAAGTTGCTTACTCAAAGTCCTCAGTGCAGCAGCCAGCACTGAAGACATGAGGCTGGGCTCTGCCTGTTACAGCCCACTCCCTTCCAAGCTTTCCTTGTGCTCTCCCAGGTGCAGTTGCACACCTCCATATTCCCACAGTCCCCTCCATCCTTCCTCCCAGACACCCTCATCCATCTGCCGTCAGTGGCCAGTTCCCCTTGCTCTCATGTGCTTAGACGTGGCCTGTCCCCCCCCCACCGTTCTCACGTGCTTAGACGTGGCCAGTCCCCCCGCTCTCATGTGCTTAGATGTGGCCTGTCCCCTTGCTCTCACGTGCTTAGGCGTCTCCTGTCCCCTTGCCCTCACGTGCTTAGATGTGGCCAGTACCCCTCACTCTCACGTGCTTAGAGGTGGCCAGTTCCCCTTGCTCTCACATGCTTAGACATGGGCTCCTGGGCATGGACCATGCCAACTCATCTCTCAGTCCTCAGCACCAGCACAGAGCCTGGCAGAGGGGACTGTGAATGAACAGAATGACAAGAAACAACAGCATCTGCAGCTAAAATTTTCTGCGGGCTTGCTGTATGCCAAGTGCAGTTCAGAGGGCTTTCCACCAATCAGTTCATCCTTACACTTGATTCTTTATGAGACAGATGACATTATTATCCCCATTTTACAGGTTAGAAAACTGAGGCTGAAATTACTGTTCCAAGGCCATGAGGTTTATAAGCAGTTGGAGTCAAGATTCAAATGGGTCCAGGTAGGGTAGCATGGTGTAAAGGTTGCAGCCCTAGCCACATATCAGAGTCACCCTGGGAGCTTTTAAAAGCCAGAGGTCTGCCCCTCTTGCTTGGGCCCTTGGAATTAGGCTCTTTCAGGGGCTGACCTGTGTTGATCTCATACCCACTCTCAGGTGACAGCCACAGGTAAGGGCTAATTGCCTGGGCTTTGGCATCAGACAGACTGGGCTTAGTCCTGGGTCTGCCACTCACAGGCCTTCCACAGGTCACCTTGCCTCTCTGTAGCCTCCTAATCTGTAGAGTGGGGCAGCATGAGGATCTGGCTCACAGAGCCATGGTAAGAACGGACAACACAGTGAGAACCCTGCTTACACAGGGCCTGGTGTGTAGTGGGCACCTGGTAAACACTGGGAGTCCTCACTCGTGCGGTCAGGTGCTGAACAGGGCTGGGCACTCTCAACCTGTCAGTGCACAGTATCTCTGTTCAGCCTCACAACCACCTGCTGGCCATGAGAGAACTAGCAACATAATTGATGAACAGGCCCAGTGGATAAGAAACTGAGGAGAGCAGCCTGGATGGGGAGAGTGTGGGTGACTCCCCCAGCCTGTGACCCAGCTCTGCTGAGAGCATGTGGTGACTCCCCCATCCTGTGACCCAGCTCTGCTGAGAGCATGTGGTGACTCCCCCATCCTGTGACCTAGCTCTGCTGAAAGCATGGGGTAACTCCCCGATTCTGTGACCTGGCTCTGCTGAGAAGATGGGGTGACTCCCCAGTTCTGTGACCCAACTCTACTGTGTGTGGTGACTCCCCCATCCTGTGACGCAGCTCTGCTGAGAGCATGGGGCAACTCCCCCATCCTGTGACTTGCTCTGCTGAGAGAGTGTGGTGACTGCCCTATTCTGTGACCTGGCTCTGCAGAGAGCATGGGTGACTCCCCGATTCTGTGACCCGGCTCTGCTGAGAAGATGAGGTGACTCCCTGATTCTGTGACCCGGCTCTGCTGACAGCGTGTGGTGACTCCCCTATCCTGTGACTTGCTCTGCTGAGAGCATGGGGTGACTCCCCCATCCTGTGACCCAGGTCTGCAGAGAACATGTGGTGACTGCCCCATTCTGTGACCTGGCTCTGCTGAGAACATGGGGTGACTCCCTGATTCTGTGACCCGGCTCTGCTGAGAGCGTGCGGTGACTCCCCCATCCTGTGACCAGGCTCTGCTTGCTACCTCTCCCTTCACACATGCACACATGCACGTGAACACACACGAACCCCTCGGTCCTGGCAGCAGTTAGCTGCAACGCAAGAGCCATATCCAGAAGCAGCAGTGGTTCCTGCAGTCTTGCTGCGTTGGGGGTCTTTCCATCCCTTCCTTTACCCGCTTCCCCAAACCTCAGGTTCCTGGATCCTGGGCACAGGGCCACCCCAGGAACCATGTGGACCAGGTGATGCAGTGAAGGCCGGCAGGTGCGGGCAGGCGTGAGCAGCCATGGGCATCTGGGAGGAGTTTCGTAGTCAACGCCTCTCGTCGTATGGATGTTCCTTTTCCATTTGGGGAACAAAGACTCTTTGAGTGCATTGAGGGCCTTGAATCCTGAGGATGACATCAACTGAAATGAGTCATCATCCCCACCCGCAGGCAGCTCTGGAGGGCGAAGCTCAGCTCTCGGAGGAAAACACATGGAAAATGGCACGCAGGAGAAGGGACCTGTCGGGGGCACATAAGGGGCACGGGATGGGAGCGTGCAGTGACCTGCTGCAAGTGGACGCTCTACAGTACAGCCCACGACTCCTGGAAGCCATCAGGCCCAGCATTCCAAAGGGACACGGGACTGCTGACACGGCCAGGGTAGACACATAGACCAGCGGGTTTCCAGCAGCATTTTCCAGGGCTGGGGATGAGGGAGGGAGGGGCATAGAGGAGGCCTCAGCAGGAGAAGTCCTGCCCCTTGACCCCCTAACACACAGGCACACATGCACACAGCTATACATCCACACATAACGCACAGGCACACATGCACACACACCTGTACATCCACCCATAACACACAGGCACACATGCACACACCTATACATCAACACATAACACACAGGCACACATGCACACTCCTATACGTCCCCACATAACACACAGGCACACATGCATACACCTATACATCCACACATAACACACAGAAACACATGCACACACACCTGTCCATCCACACATAACACAAAGGCACACATGCACACACCTGTCATCCACACATCACACACAGGCACACATGCACACACCTATACATCCACACATAACACACAGGCACACATGCGCACACCTATACGTCCACACATAACACACAGGCACACATATGCACACGTATATATCTACACATAACACACAGGCACACATGTGCACACTTACATGTCCACACATAACACACAGGCACACATGCACACACGTATACATCCACACATAACACACAGGCACACATGCACACACATACATCCACACATAACACATGGGCACACATGCGCACACCTACACGTCTACACATAACACACAGGCACACATGCACACACCTACACGTCCACACATAACACACAGGCACACACGCACACACCTATACGTCCAGACATAACACACAGGCACACATGAACACACCTATACATCCACACGTAACACACAGGCACACATGCACACACATATACGTCCACACGTAACACACAGGCACACGTGTGCACACTTATACGTCCACACACAGGCACACATGCACACACCTATACATCCACACATATACAAGTCTGTTATTCTCACCACTCTCACACACACTCAGAGGTTCACATACTCAGTACACACACACATACTTTCGAAGGTTCATGCCACACAAACTAATACCACAGAGATAAAAATACTTATACACACGTTTATATACTCCAATATATACCGAATCATGCACCTCCACCCACAGTCATCCCAGACTCATACAAACTCACACTGACACATGCACACACTCACACACTCACAATCTATTCATGGACCCTCTCTCACACACTAACACACATCCACACACACACACCTTCACTCATGTACATCCTCACACCCAAGCAATTCAGAATTCATTTGTTTAATAATTTGGGTTCCATTAAGTCTCATTTAAATGAAGAGCTCTGCAGCTAATAACAAGCACGCCAATCACTGAGAGCCTGTCCACATCGCAGCTGTGGAAGCTGGGGTGTTGTAGGGACAGATATTTACAGAGGAGCCCACAGAAAGTCTGAAGCCCACCCTGTCTTCTCCTGCTACCTCCTTAAGGGCCTGGAGATCTCAGATTGCCCTTCCCAAACTCAGGGTTTGGTTTCTTTGATCTGGGCACATTTTCTGCCTTTTTCTCCTTTCCTCGTTGTCAGTAAAACCTTCTCTCCAGAGTTATGGACTTGGGGTCCTGGCTTCACAAAGCACTGAACCCCATGATCCCTCTGTTGGAAGCAATGCTAGGAATAGTATACAAAGAAATTCAGACAGCTGCTGTGAACAGGTGATGCCTGGCACGTAATCCAGAACCTAGCCTAAGGAAGTGCTCAATAAATGTTTGTTTTGTGCATGTGTGAGTGAATGCACCAATAGCTGCTGTATATGGAGCCCTTACTACATCCTGGGCACTAAGTGCTTTACTTGCATAGCAGTGGTTCTCAACCCTGGCTGCACAGTAGAGTCACCTGGGGAGATTTTTTTTTTGAGACGGAATTTCACTCTTTTTTCCCAGGCTGGAGTGCAATGGGGCTATCTCAGCTCACCACAACCTCTACCTCCCAGTTTCAAGCGATTCACCTGCCTCAGCATCCCGAGTAGCTGGAATTACAGGCATGTGCCACCACGCCCGGCTAATTTTGTATTTTTAGTATAGACGGGGTTTATTCATATTGGTCAGGCTGGTCTTGAACTCCCGACCTCAGGTGTCTGCCTGCCTCGGCCTCCCAAAGTGCTGGGATTACAAGCTTGACCCACTGTGCCTGGCCTGAGGAGTTTTTTTTTAACTACTAATACCTACGCCTCACTCACAAAGACGTTGCTTGAGTTGGTTCAGGTGTGGCTTTGGCATGGGGAAATTGTATAAACTTCCCAGGTGAGGCTAAATTCACAGCCCCTGAATTTTTCACAAGAATCCCACTCTTACTGTTCCCAGTGTACAGATGAGGGAATGAGGCGCTGAGAAGTTAAATAACTTGCCCAAGGGCACCCAGCTATCAATCCTAGTCTGGAGATTTTAAGCCCTCATCTGTCTGATGCGAGGTGTTGAGACTCTCTCTGCTGCCCTCTGGAGATGTCACTTCAACCCAAGGCTGACCCACCGAAGGAAGCACACCTGATTGTCCCAGCCCTCAGTGACCTTGGGCCAGTGTGCCTCTCTATTTCCATTGTCCTAACTCCCTCCCCATGGCTCGGGGCATCAACACTGCACACCTCCCTACCAGCTACCAGGAATGGGGCTCTGCTGATAGCGAGAGGGAGTCTCTCACAGGCTTCATCTTCTGAGCAGTTCTGGGAGGGCAGGAGGCTCTAGTCCTGCTGGCCATTGGGCAGCCACTGTTCTCATCTTATCTGCCCCGACATTTTTTTCAGAGCTGGGAGATGGATCTCGGAGCAACCTGGTATTAGGGAGAAAGACTCAACCAGCTCTAACTTCAAACCTCGATTCTGCATTTAAAAGACAACTTTAGATAAGAAAGATACTTCAACTCTCTGAGTTACAGTTTCTAGATCTGTAACAGAGGAATAATGCCACCTACTTTAGGAGAGAATGACTTGAGACAACAGACATAAAACACTGAGAATGACCTGAGAGAACAGGTCATAAAACAGTGAGCAGAGGGCCTAGCAAAGGCACACGATGAATGAAGCACAGCAGTGGTGGTGGTTAGTATGATCAGTGGTATTAGTCTTCTTTTCTCTCCCATGAACGACTGTCTAGAATTGCCATGAAAGGCAGCTTTGTGCAGTTTTTCCCTCGGACCTCAGTTTTCTCATCTGCAAGACAGGGTGATACACTCTCTCTCACGAGACTGCAGTGAGGATCCAGTAGGGTTCTGAATGTGAAAATGCTTTGCCAAGTACAACTTGCCAGGGTATAAGCAACAATTAACATGGACAAAGGGCTCCAGATGGGAGTCTGGGGGCTGGGAGTGGTGTTTTCTTCTCAGATCAGTGAAATCTGAACATGCTGAAATGCTGTAACATAGCCAGTATAGCTTAACAGGCAGAATTCTCTGTTGCAGCCTGAAAATGAGTTGTCTTGAATAAAGTGGAGCTGACCAGAAGCTGGAACCTGGGAATCAGCTTACTCCTCCTCTCCCCAGTGCAGGAAGCCATGGGTCAGGCCAAACTGCAACAGCTGCGAGAAACAACTTAATAATGATAATAGCCTGGGTTCCCTAGAGTGGGTTCAGTGGTGACTGCCAAGAAAGATATGTCCATGTCCTCATTCCTAAATATATTAATCACATTTGGAGTCTTTGAGATGTAATTAAATTAAGGATCTTGAGATAAAGAGATCATCCTGGATTATCTGGGTGGGCCCTACATCCAATGGACGGGTGTTTTCATAAGACACACATGCAGGGGGCTGAACAAACAGAAGAGAAAGAGGCAATGGGGCCACAGAGGCAAAGATTAAAATGATGCAGACACAAACCAAGGACCGCTGGCAGCCACCAGAAGCTGAAAGTGGCAAGGAATGGACTCCCCGCTAGATCCCCGGGAGAAGTGTTATTCTGCCCACACACCTCCACTTCACACCTCCAACCTCCAGTACTGGATGAGGATAACTTACTGCTGTTTTAAGCCACCAATTTGTGGTTGTTTTGTTGCCGAAGCCCTAGGAAACTCACACATTCACTGAACGATTATGTACTGCATGCTGCATCCAAGCACCACTGCAAGTGAGTTACCTCAACTGGGTCATCTAATACTCACAGCAACAATGAGGAGGGTTTTCTTATTACCTCTCCTTTATAGATGAGGAGGTCAAGGTGCAGAGTGATTAGGTCACACAGCTAGTAAGTCGCTGGGCCAGGTTTTGGACCCAGACAAACTGGGTTCAAACTCTATAGCCCATCTGCTTAACCATGACACCAGTGGTTCTCAAAGTGTGGTTCTTGGACCAACAGCATCAGCATTACCTGGGATTTGTTAGGCAACATGTATATATACATTGATTTTATTTATTTATTTATTTCTATTTGAGACTGAGTCTTGCTCTGTCTCCCAGGCTGGAGTGCAATGGTGCAATCTCAGCTCACTGCAACCTCCACCTCCCATGTTCAAGCAATTCTGCCTGAGCCTCCAGAGTAGCTGGGA